>JARHVA010005107.1:1232500-1315523 GCA_037957365.1 Torreya grandis | reverse complement strand
TATCTAACAAATGAGTTTATTTAGTGTACTCTTATTGTAGGTAGTCCTTCCTCACCAAAAAGGAGTTCCCACTTTATCTGATCATCAACATGGGCATTATACCAATAATTTATCTATACACCTTAATAATCATTTCTTTTATCTACTTTTAAAACTAAAAAAATAAAGGAAATAAATTGAAACACTTACAATCTAGTTCAAAATCTAATCAATACTAGGTAGAGAAAATTATCTTCAACACTAGCTCTATTCAAATCTATAAAGTTTACACACAATCTAATATCATCATTTTTCTTCCCAAAAGGAACTAAAATATCTATCCAATCAAAATATTTTATAGGAAAGATGACAACATTATCCAATATTATACCAATCTCCTTATTGTTGGTGTTTTCTAATAAGGGACTTATTATTATAATCTTTTGTCTAATAGGTTCTATGCTAGGTTTGATAAGTATATCATGTTTAATTATATTTTTATTATAAGCCTTTAATTTATTGCAAGACCAAATAAAAATATTAATGAATTACTTAAATAATTAACTAATTTAACCTTTTCCCTAAGCATACATTGAATTCCTAAATAAACATATTTAGGATTGTTTTATACTTTTAAGGTTTTTACTATGTAAATCTTAATCTAGATTAAAGGGATGGGTCTATTTTAAATATGAAATAAAATTGGAATTAAATAAATCTATGTATCTTTCCAAAAATAGTAAATATAGGGAGAAGATGGACTTATTTCGATATACACAGAGTTTATCACAAATATGAATATTGGAAATCACTGAGTAGATAGAGAGGAATATTTCATCTATAGATTATTTTTTGAGATCTTACTTTGGATAATAGTGCCCTCTTAGGATAGTAGCACCATGTGGTGCTAGTGTCCAAGCCTAGTGCTAGTGTCCTTCCTATAATGACTATCTATAATTTTTAGAGGAGTTGCAAGAGTTTTTTAAAGGTCTTATAGGTTATTTATTATCATGCAGGGGATATTCTATGTTATTTTTTTGATTGATCCTTTTACAAAACCTTAATGAATACCAGCACACATGAAACAATGAAATAATCAAATGTAAAAGGAAAGGAAAATTTGGGTTATGGGATGTTTCAATTATATGGAGCAGAAAACCTATTGTCTTGACTACTACTTAAATTAACCCTAATGATAGGGGTTTCATATCACATGTAATTCTCCCTTAGGTAGTGTGCACCATAAACTTGCGTGATATTCTAGGATTAATTTTTTCGAGGCCCTTCTTTGGTCAAGTTTGAAACTGTTTGAGTGTGAATGTTGAGTAGTATGCAAAGTATTTGAGTTGTACTATTGATAATTTTATGTAATAAGTGCCAAAATAGTAAGTGTTACATGTAAAATTCCTTGTGAGGCTCTTTATATAGGAGGATATTTATTATGAATATAATACCTTGTTCATTGGTTGACATGTCATGAAATAAGATATAAAAAACATAAGAGAAGGGACATAAAGGGTTCAGGACTCAAATACAGGTGAAAGGACCTATTAGACACTAAAGGTAAAAGTGGATAGTAGAGCCATGTGGTGCTACTATCCTAAAAATAGTAGTAATATCCAAAGGCTCATAACAGATTAAAAATCAAGGATGATAAGATAGGGGCCCCTGGGACTAGGAAAAGGTGACTAGTGACTACTGGGGGTGCCAAAATAGTGAAAAAAGGTAAAATAAATATTAAAATACTCAAAGTGACCATGAAAACAAGGATTATAACCATCACTAAGACCCTTTATGTGAAAAAGAAAAAAAATACATAGTACTTTTGGTTTCTTGACCAAATTAGGGTGTTTATATTTGACCCCCTTTTTATTCTAGTAATGTAATGAAATTGAAGTACTAGAGTAACAGAAAATAGAAATGTGCAATTATACTTACTTGTGTGAATGTAATCTAGATTTTTCTCACTTCTTGTCTAGAGAAGTGGATGAGAATTGAAGTTTCATACGTGAAAGGAAATGTATGATGTAAATGCCCCTAAACTAAAATTGAGTGTGTAATTTAAATGTGTGAATAAATAAGACTCAATTTCCCCCACTCTAAATTTATGTAATGTAAACTGAATGCATGGAGAAACAAGGCTTACTTTCCCCCACTCTAAATCTGATTAATGTAAATAGTAGGTGTAGAGAAACAAGGCTTTCTTGCACCCACTTCGAATTTGAGTAATGTAAAATGTAGGTGCATATAAACAAGGCTCATTTACCCTCACTCTAAATGTAAGTAATGTAAACTAAGTCTAGTGTGTTACTATGGATCAACCACTACAAAAATCCGTATGATCCAAACTAGTGAAAACTTGGTGATGATATTGGTGTAATATGATAAATATGAAAATAGGAACCAGAAATATGCACTATGCATCATTCCCCTATTCCTACTCTCTGAGTGATGTAGCTATAGATCTAAATATCTAAATGAACTGATATACTTATGTTAAAATTGTACATCTATATGGAGTGTATATTTGAATATCTATGTAGACCTATGTGTCTGTATATATAAAAATATATAACCTTAGATTCCTATGTAGACCTATGTGTCTGTATATCTAAAAATATGTGTAATTAAATGTTTGTGTAAACTTTCATAGATGTGTATGCTTGTATATATAAATAAACTATGCAACTAAATATGTATGTAAACCTATGTAGACCTATATGTCTATAAAATATGAATAAGCTATGAAACTAAATTTCTATGTGAACCTATATAAACTTGTATGTCTATATCTTTGAATAAGCTATATAACTGAATGCTTGTGTAAACTTGTGTATACATGTATGTTTGTATCTATGAATAATTTTTGCAACTAAATGCTTGTGTAAACTTGTATAGACCTATATGTTTGTATAATCTAAATAAGTTGTGCAATTGAATGTCTATGTAAACTTGTGTAGACATTTATGTTTGTATTTATGAATAAGTTGTGCAATTGAATGCCTATGTAAACCAATGTAGACCTATATGTTTGTATCTTTGAATAAGCTATGAAATTAAATGCTATGTAAACTTGTGTAGACATGTATGTCTAAAAATCTAAATGTAACTTTGTGAGATTGAAGAAATATATGCATATTTCACCCCCTTTTGGTGTGAGATCCAAGAATGTGAGGAGGATATTTGAACAAAAGTGGTAAGGATCAAATATGGTTGTGTTTACTTGACAATTGTGATATTATATTAGATTTGGATAATCTATTGATTATGTCAAAGTTTCATAATGTAGTGTGTAGTTGTATAAGTACTTGATTTGTTGTATGGTTAATAGAATGCAAATTTTTTTGTCATTTTTTGGGTTTGAAAATAATAAGAGGATTGGTTTTACCAATATGGGACATAATATATCAGTATCAAGTCCCATGTTCAAGAAATAGTTCATGAATCAGAGCTACAATTCTTGAGATATGACAATAATAAGATAGTTGTATTTATTAGCAAATTTGGTGTGTAGGTGCAACCTTAATAGGGTAGCATTGAGTAAGTGATGATTTAAAGAGGTCATTTTGAATCATTATCAATTCATTTGAATAATTTTAATGGGAATAAGTTAGAGAGAGAGAGAGAGAGAGAGAGAGAGAGAGAGAGAGAGAGAGAGAGAGAGAGAGAGAGAGAGAGAGAGAGAGAGAGAGAGAGAGAGAGAGAGAGAGAGAGAGAGAGAGAGAGAGAGAGAGAGAGAGAGAACATGATAAGGAGATGAGATTCTAGGTTTTCACACTATGAGTAGGTCAAGGTGTATACAATGGGAAATGTAACAAATTTTATAAATCAATCCTATCACAAATAATATAGATCCTACTTACACTTCTAATTTGGGATACATTAGATAATCAGGGTCATAACCAATATGGATCTATTAGACCTAGCCAAGGGATCTCTTACCATAATAACTTTAATAAGGAGGGTTCTAAATCCTCCAGTCAAACAAAAATACATAATAACCCTAACTAAGTCCTATGTTTTCATATTCACTAAACTAATAGCAAGTAAAGCAAAATCTAATCTAGTGCTCACCAAAGTTTGTGGCACAAAGTTGGGGTTATTAAACATAAAATTAGACATGAATAAGAGAATCCTAATTAATTTGTGTAAGTAAAAACCTAATTCATGGAGAGAGAGAGAGAATATTATTTAATATCCATTACTTATGCTACTTCTATCTACTAAAAAGAGGAGCAAAGTTATAGATACTTACCTGAAAAGTGAACCTGTCAAGACTCAATATATCCCTTAGCCAAAGGTACTTTTTAAGAGGTTGTTTTGGTTTGTAAGAATCAATAAGAAAGGCCAAAGCATCCAATAATTATCCATAAGACAATATTTAGTATTTTAAAGGAAAAATAATTGAAATTTAAATGACTAAAATGGAAATATATGAAAAGTAAATGTGATGCATACCTTGACTTACCTTTATTGTTAGATGGTTGTCTAGTGTGTTTGTAGTTTTGATTATGGAGGGAATAGAGACTACTTCTGACAAATGTAATAATACAAAACTAAAGAGCAAAAACAAACATAGGAAATCCAATATAACTGGTGCTATGTGGACAAGATGTACTTTGAAATTTGACAAGTTGGGGTGACAAGTGTTATATTAGACAAAATGACCAAGTCAAAATTTATAGTAAATCAGGTAACCAAAAATCCAAGGCTAATAAAAACTAAAAAACTCCAAAAATTAAACCTTAATTAAGAAAGGCAAACTCACCAAGTCAAACTAAGGATACACGTCAAAAAGATGGTAATCAAACATTGATGTGAAAGTAGTAACAATCCTTAATTAAACAATTATGGGCAAGCAAAAATGGTAAAACAACATTGATGAATAATCAGTAACAATCCTTACTCAATCATCAATGGAAAAAGGTGCATAAAATGTAAAATAACATTGGTGAGTGAGAAGTAATAACCTAAGCTCATTCAATAATGAAAAAAGTGCATGAAAGTAGAAATAGACTCAAGTGTCCAAAAAAAGAGGGTAATACAACAATGAAAAAGGGTAAAATAAATCAAATCATATATATAAATGTTGATCCATGGTGTAAATAAAGTAATCCATATTTCTCAAACACTATTTTTTGCTCTAAGGATAGAAAAAATTGAAATACATTAGTGCTACCATGTTTTTAAGATGTGAATAAGAAGGAATTATAGAAGATTGATAATAGATGTATAATCACACATGTCTATCAAGGGGAAATGAAATGGGTGGAGGGGATAATGAAGTAAAAACCAACGTAGAGGAAATATTTATCAAATTCAAGACACTCAAATTAGGTTTGTCAAAAACAAGAGGAATTTTGACCTTAAGGACTCTGAAGAACTTCTCATATCTACACAAGTCTTAGGTCAACAAATGAAGTACGTATATCATCCCATGAAGGATATATGCATGAAAATTAAAATAGACCTATCTTCCCACAATGTGTTCCCCATTATTTAGGACCCCTTACATAGCCATTGGTCTATTGCAAATATTGGGTACTTACATGAGAAAGTATGTATCACCATAGATTTTTTTAAATTATCCTATTCCAATTTACTATCCTACTACATGCCAATGGACCACATCTCTATTATGAGGCCAACTATGGAGTTTGAGCTTCAATTAGAGATAGGATATGTGCCTATAATCACATCTTTTGGTGTGATTTTGAATTTTGAGATTTGTATGTTGCCTTTTGTATAGCATTGCCTTTTTTTTCAAATGATTTGGATTTTAAGTTTCTTGATGGATTTTTCTATTCCTCCATATATATTTGGAAAACCAAACATGGGTGCTAAAGATGAATTTTATTTGAATGCTTGGGGCTTGGTTGTGAAGAGATAGAACTCAAAGAGCATGGTGTCTAAGAGTCTCATAAATCTAGGTGAAATAAAAGTGTTATCTTGACTTTGACCTTATTTTATCTAATATGGAGTGAAAGGAAAGGAAATCAAGAGGAATGAAACATGAAACAATTTTAATTAATTCAAATCATAAAAAAATGTGACAAAAGGAGAAAAAAGGGATATAATGATAGTGAAATGTGATTCCTTATTATAAGAACGAGTAAAATTTAGGATAACATAACATAGGTTGTTATGCAAATTTCATATATAAGAGAAATAAAAGATAAAGTTGAGAAAAAAGGATCAAGAATTCATAACCATTTCTAAAAAAATTCTAGAAAAGGAAAAAAGGATTGTGATTTTATGAGGAATGCCAAGTCCTATCTATGGTCATACACTGCAACTCATAAAATAGAAACCCAAGGGGCTGTATAAAGCATGTGAAAAATAAATGAGGTAAAAAAAATGTGGTATTTATTAGGAAGGTTAGGTCCTATCCATGGTCTTACACTACAAATCATAAAAAAGAAACCTAAGGGGTGCCAAAAAGTGTAAAAAAAGTATGAAATCAAAGAGAAATAAATTACATCATGATGAATACCAGGTCTTATCCACATTTTTACAATGCAACTCATGAGAAAAATGAGAACTAAAAGACCAAAAGAAAGGACTAAGGTTTGTAGAAAGAGAGAACTATTGCATAGGGTGAGACCCATTTAAGTATCCTAAAAAAAGTGTTAGATAGATAGCTTAGATAAATCATGAAAAAAGGGAAGTATTAGGCAAAATACTTCTTAAAGAATTGTACATTGGTGGGTTCTTTAAAAATATGACCTTCATTGGTTTGAAGGTGATAGGTACTTGGACCAAGAATATCTTTGATTAAATAGTGGACCCACCATTTTTGGGTGTATTTACCTTATTTTTCATGAGTGGAGTCTAATTTAAGTACAAGATCGCCAAAATTAAATGTGCAAACTTTGACTTGATTGTTATGTTGTTTGGCAATATGGGTCTTGTATTAACAACTATGTTGTAAAATAGAAAGATGGTGTTCATCAACGAGATTGAGAGAATGAAAGAGAGATTCACATAATTATTCATTGGGTATGTTACCATGAAGATATATAGGGAGAGAGGCAATCTCAACTTGTAATGGGAGTACTGATTCAAAACCATAGACTAGAGAGAACAACATTGCCCCAGTGGCAGTGTTTATGCTAGTGTGATACACCCAAAAAGTAGAATAGAGATGATTATACCAATTCGTGAAAGTTTCATGAATTTTATTTTAGATAATTTTATTAAAAAATTTATTTGTGGTCTCATATTTTCCATTATATTATGGATGATAGGGTGTAGAGAATTTGTGATGGATTTTAAATTTAGCACTGAGTTGTTTAACATCTTTATTTTTGAAATTATCACCATTGTCTGAAATGATGGTATGAGGGACACCAAAGTGAAAAATGATTTTATTAATGGTAAATTTGGATATGGTGGTACCAATTTTGTTAACAAGGGGTATAGCCTCAACCAATTTGGTAAAATATTTTGTGGTTGTGATTATAAAGACATGCCCATCTTGAGATTGAGGTAATTTGCCTATGAGATCTAATCCCCACATAGAGAATGGCCAGGTTGATTCTATGATTTACATCTTAGGTGAAGGTGAATTAATTAAATCATCAAGAAAATAGAAAGGATTAAAAATTTTATTAAATTTTATGGCATCCTGTTCAATAGTGGGCCAAAAGTGTTCCATATGTAAGCATTTTCAAGATATATCATGTCTCCTATAGTGGCCACCAAAAATGCCCCCATGTGCTTGTTTAATAAAAGGAGGAACCTCATCTTTCCTAACATAATAGAGCAAGGTACCTTCATCATTATGATAATATAGGATGTTATATCTAAATACATACTTAAAATCTTGTTTGTAAAGGTGAGTCTTTTCATGGGAATTTAAGTTAGGAGGATAGGTTTGGTGTTCCAAAAATTGAATGATGTCTTTGTACCATGGTCTTTGTCAAATGGTTATGGCCTCAATGTGGTAGATAATTGAATCTTTTGGTTGAATATAATATGGATATTTTCTTATTTGAATAAAAAAATTGGGATCAACAAGAACTTGATGTGGATGAAAAAGAGATGATGACGAAGCGAGGGAATTGGTAATAGAATTTTGATCTCAAAGCATAGGCTTGATGGTGAAAGAAATGAAATATTTGTTAAGAGTAGTTAAAATTTGATGATAATAAATGAGATTATCACTTTTGAATTGGTAATCACCATTGACTTGGTGATAAATGAGCTGGGAATTCCCTAAACCATATAAGTATTAGATATGTAAATCAAGGGTAGTTCTCAGGCCTAATATTAAAGATTCATACTCGGCCATGTTATTAGTGATTTCAAATGTTAAGCAAAAATATAAAGGGATGATTTTTTAAAAATGGATCATAAGAATATGACCTACCCCAACTCCTTAAAGGCACTTTGTACCATCAAAGTGAAGGGTCCAAGCATCCTCGTGTAAATTGGCATTAACTTTGGGAAGTTTTTAGATAATAATTTTGGTTTAATAGTATCAAAGATGATAACATATTTATCGAGATTGCTTGCTTCAATATCAATAGTGAAGTTATGGAAGTAATCTTTAAGGGATATTTCTTAGTTGAGACCTTCATTATAGAGAATATTATCATCAAGACGACTATATTGAAGGTGGTTGATAGTGGGCATAGAGCTAAAATAAGTTGAATGGTGATGATTTTTCATTTAACAACTTTTTGATTAATAATTTGAAGATCAAATTCCATGAGAAGGACCATCCACTTTCCAATTATGTCTTCAAAAAGAAAATATTTGGATAAGAAGTGATGAAGGGGATCAAAATAGATGATAACATAAGTGGTTTGATAAAGCATTTAATGCCAAATTTTTTCAATTGAAAAATATATAATGAGGCAATCATGTTTGAATTTTGTGTAATATTTTTCATAATCAATGAGGCCTAGATTGATATAGTAGATGGCATATTCTCTTCTAGTATCATATTAATGGGAAAGCATTGCCCCAATGGATATGGGTGTGGAAGAAGTGTATAAGATCAAAAGTTGATCATTTGAAGGGGGTGAAGAGTAGGTGGGTAAAGAAATGATTATTTCATATTATCAAATGTTTTTTGATAGGGATCTATATATTCTATATCATTACCTTTCTTAATAAGAGAATTGATAGACTGGATATGGTAATCTATTTTGGAGATGAATCATCTAATTACCCCAAGTTTACCAAGATAAGTGTGAATTTTTAAAATGGATCGAGGGATGTGCATGTTGATGATAGAGCTAATCTTAGTAGGGTCAATGTAGACACTATAAAACCACACATGATGATTTTAAATGTCAAAACACCCCTAGATCAGACCATTACCTAACCTTTGACCATAACCTTGAGTCAATTTATCTAAATAGATAAACCCAACTCACTAACCTACCATTTTAGCCCACTTAACCTTTAACCCTTGACCATCGATTATCACCTTGACTGCCAATGATTAGGTCTTTCCCATCTGAACAAAGATAAATTGAGTTGTGTGCAAGCTAACATATCAAAATTTAATATATATGGTAAGATAACACATCAAAACAATTAACCAAACCTCCTATGAACCTTATACCCCCATATATTTTGCCTATAAAAGAGAGGATTAGGAGGTTAAAAAGGGATCCATCATCTATTCAACCAGTAGCCATTAGGAGTTTTTAACATCAAGAACTTATTTATAGCTCTTCCTTTCAACAAGTCAACAACTATGATAGAGACCTGAACCTCTACCAAAATTCCTCTGCAACCAAAATTACCATCACTCTATTAAAATTCCTTCTCAATATACCATCAACCATCAAGCAATGAGCTAAGTACATTTCTTGTTTCAAGTTTTGATTATTTAGTTTTTAACATCTTTACTTGAACCTCACCTTTTGCTTATTACCCTCTGACCCCTTGATTCCAAATAGATGTTCAAAACCTTGATATATCCATTTTACAACCCTTTTATAAACACCCTCAGAACCCACAACAATCATCGATGGTCACCTTGACCACTGACGGTCACCTTTAACTATCGATGGTTACCCAACCGTCAATGGTCACCTTAACCACCAACAGTCACTCCAACCACCAATGATCACTATGGTAGTAAATAACAACAATATATTTCCACCTACTTACCCTCACCCAAATTCTATTTTCTATCTCTCTATTTGTTCACAAATCCCCCATTTATTTTCTAGACCTAACCTGACCCGTTTAGCATTACTATTGATATCCTTATTTCTATAATTAGTCTATTTCCCTTTATCAAGCATTTATTTCTTCTTGCATTCCCTTTTATTCTTTTATGTCATTTGATGCAAGTACTTCATTTTTGTTTCCTTCAACTTAACTATTCTAATAAAATGGATTGAAAGCCTCCTAATAAGCTCACACTTCTTAGATCTAGCTCACACTAAGCAATCTACCTTTCTATCCATATAAAAATCCATCTACTTATGTGTTTTCTTATCTATGAGTCATTCTTCCCAAGACAAATAGGATCTCTTCACAATCATCTGGATCATGCATGCACAAAAAAATTGGTTCTTCTATCATACCCATATTTAGTTTCTTACTTCTTTAAGTAGAAAATAAACTGAAATTGAGAGAAATATGTTGGCATGCCTAGTAGGACCTAGTAACATCTAGGTGCCCTTTTATTCCTTATTCAAGAAATCAAAATTTATTTTAGTTATAAAATAAACCTTGAATACATTTTAATTCTTATATGTTTATCCCACATAGTTAAAATTAAAGGCTAAGTAACTCAATCGTAGCTTCACTTCTTTATCACACACCATACCAAACCATTTAAATCATTCAAAACATCATAACAATTGAAATAAGGTCTAACTAGGGTTTCATATAATATTGGATCACCTTCACTGTTTGGATATTTTAATTAAAGGTCATTACCAAGAAGAGAAACCAAAACTTATTTCTTTGGTTAAGTCTAAACTCTATAAATTGGTATATACTAGCTAAGCACCTGACACCCTTATTGTTGTAGTTGTGAAGTGAGGGGATAGGCCCCAATACCAATCCACATATTTATTTCCACCATAGATCCTTTTGAGAGCCTTAAACATATGAAACCAAACATAAACTTCTATTTTAGTACCTATTCTACAAACCAAGTTCTTCTTCACACTTTATAACTAAGACATAAGCCAAAATAAAGATAAAAGATGCCCTAAGATTTTAAATGTAATTTAGTGTATGTTTTTGATTGCCTTGATATCTTTTTCTTTTATTTGATTTGTGTTTGAGTTATGAGCTTTCCTCTATTTCTTTCTATTCCTCATATGTTTTTTACTAGACAACAATTGAGGAATCAAACCAACCAAGAGCCACCTTCATCTTCTTCTTCCATGGAGTATATTTTAGATGTTGAGGGTTCTCCCCATCCTTTTACCCCCTACCATGCCTCAGATAGTTTTCCAAAGCGATGTGTATTTTTCCACTTTCCATGATAACAATCCTATATCCCTCCAACATTACCACAACACCTTATCTTACCACACCCTTACTTTGCTTTTTCCTAGTGATCTACCTTATGGGATGCCTCCCCATATTATGGTTTCCACTACTTATACCCAACCTATGATCACCCAAACATTTTCCTCCACTAATAACCCATCCACTACCTCCACCCAAACTCAATCAAACAACCTAACAAATAACCAAGTAGCCCCTACACCAACCAATAACTCCTCCAACATAAGAGAAACCTCATCTCTTGTTACCCATACTCCATCCACCATGGGGATAAATTCTACCTATATTACCACTATCCCCTTTATCACTACTAACCCATCAGTATCCACCCCACTTCAAAATGTGGTGATTTCTATACCTTATACCCTTACACCTATCAGTATCAAAGTCACCACTCACCCCCAACCAATTAATGCACCCATACCTCCAACCCAATTTATATCAATTCCCTAATCTAGCAATATGATCATACCTCTGAACCAACCCCCATAAACTCCTCAACAAATACCTATGGCACCCTATCCACACTATGTTCTTTATTCACAAGGATACATAGCTTCATCTTCCACCCAACCTTTTATGCCCATTAACCCATATGTGACATCTTCTATCCAACCATTTGTGCTTATTGACCCTTATGTGGCATCATTCCAACCCTCAATAAACACATACCAACATGTGTCATCTTCTCAACCTTCTACCAATTATCCATACATTAAATCTACCCAACTTCAGAAAAATTTATAATACAATTAAGGAAGTACCCAACCCCAAACATATTTGGTCAAAATGTTGATGGACAAAATGACCAACCTAGAGTCATATATCTATGGGGCTCATAACCTCTTGTCTTACAACCAAATCTATAATGAACCTATTCACCCATCCATCCCTATCTAACCTTCCCCTCCTCAATGGGAACTACCCCAATTTTCTAAATTCTAAAGCAAGGAGGACCCCAAAAAACACCTGAGAGCATTTTGACATTCTTTCTACTTGATTGCCTATGACGACGCTCTTCTCCTTCACACCTTTCCTATGTCTTTATCTAGACTAGCATTATATTGGTATAATACCATCATTAAACACTCCATATTTTCCTTTTCCCAACTTGCCTAAACCTTTTTAGACCACTTCTTGGTCAATATATCTAATAAAGTCTCTATCACAAACCTTTACTCCATCAAGAAATTTGATGATGAATCAATTGCCAATTTCTTAGCTCGATGGAGAGGTCTTATCAATAATCTCTCTTTCTTTTTGTCATAACCTGAGTTGATTGAAATTTTCTCTTGGGCTTGTGCTAAACACATTTCCACCACTCTATAGGTTTAAACCTTCAGGACTTTTGATGAATCTTTCACCATGAAATGTAAACTAGAAATCAGAGTCATCGATGAGGGGAAGTTGAAACTACGAAACAAGAACTTTAGCTTAAATACAATGACCCCTCCCCATATAAAACCACCAACCAATATAAATACCACAATACTAAACCAAAAGCATCCACAAACATGGTTTTCCTTAAAATTGCTCCACCTCTAGTTGTTAACCAACCCAACCAAACCAATTCCTCTAACTCCTCCAATCAATAAACTTGAAATCAAAATTAGGCAACCCTAAAATAATAAACTTTTCTAGGGGAGTCATATGCTTCAATTTTGGATAAGTTTCTCAAAGCCAACATCATATAGCTTCCCCCCATCAAACCACCCTAATAATTTGATGCTTATTTCCCTATGCCTAGTTGGTATAATGAGAATGATCTATGTGCTTTCCATCGAGTCATTAGGCATGATGTTAGTAGGTGTAACATGTTCAAAACCATTATCCAAAACTTGATTGATAAGGGAGAACTTGCATTGGACAATCCCAATACACCCCCAAATTAGTCACTTGACATCTTTCAATAACCTTTCCCCAATCATGCCCCTTATATCAACCATGATGACAAAAAAATAGAATAATCTCATGCTCATGAAGTCTATATGATCAATGTAATTATCAGTGAACCTATCATTGAGGAAACCACTACCTCAACTACCTCTTTCTCCACTCCACTTATTAAAGTGGTGAAATCACCCTCCATTCCTTTAGACACCCAAATAAAGGAATCAACTACCTCCTTTCCTTCACTTGATGAGATCATATAATTACCCACCTCTCCTTTGATAGAAATACCCAAGGAGGCAACAATTTCCATCACACCTTCCTCCCCCAGCATTGAATTACCCACTCTCTCTTTGGAAAACATTCCATAAAGAGAGATCACCTTATCTACTCCTTTTATGGAGGAAGCATCTTCCCAAATCTTGGAAAATTTAATCAAGGACAAGGATGAAGAAACCATCCCATTATCCTAACTTATGGACCTAATCTTTGAATTTAAAGCCCAAGTAACCAAACTAGCTTATAAAAGCTTCTCTAAACTGGTCTAAAGCCTCTAATTCTCTTCTCAACCCAATTTAGATTGAGCCACCATTTAACACCATCTTGTGATCCCTTATCAAAACAAGCATGAACCTTCAACCTCACTTTCATCCACTGTTAAACCTATCATCACCTCAATCCCTTTATCAAACACCTCTCCCTCCAAAATTGTGGAAGAACCATCCAAACCATCTCCATCCAAAATCATCAAATCACCTTACACTTCTTTAATCAAACCTATCAAGAACCTAGGGGTTCTTCCTACTCCTAGCCTTATCCATCCATCTTTCAAGTTTGATTTTGTATACACCCTAAATTGGTCAAGAAACTACACATATCATGTCTTTTCACAGTCTTCTTCATAAGAAACACTGACTAGAGAATATGAGCCTTGTTCATACTATCCATGTTTTTATTTTATTTGTTTTATTATTTTTTCTTGATTTTGTCACCTTTCTATTGTCTTAGTCAACTGATTTATACCCCCAAAGACCCCTAGACTTAGCTTGTGTCAGTCCCAGCTTATTTTTTTGAGTCATGGACAATAGAATTATAGTGGACTATAGTGTCTGACACTCCTATCCTACTCATTTTTTTTGTCTAATGGTCATATTTTCTTGCTTAATGGGTCCAAAACCTTTCTTAGCCCCTCCCTTAAATTTTATTTATCTTTTTTTATGTCGAATAGCATGAGTAAAGGTCACAAATTCAAAATAAAGAGTCTACTATATAAAATACTTTAGAAGGTATTTTATATCTATCACTTACTACTTTGGTACACTAAATAATTAAAATTAGTCAATAATATAGCTCAGAATTTTGCATCACACATAGATTTGCATGCTTGATCAAGGATGGGCATAGGAAAATTTCCATTCTTACATCTACCATGTGTGTTTAGTATGCATGTTCCCTAAGGGAGAACTATATTTGATATGAAACCCTATCTTGAGGGTTAATGTAGTTAGTGATCAAGATAGCAAGGTTTCTAGATCATATGATCATAATTCCCCTAACCCAGTTTTTCCCCTTTTGGATTTTGATATGTTTGTTGTTTCATGTGTGGAGATATACCTAGGGCTTGAGAATAAAATATGTCATATAGTGGCATAGATAGGTGATTATGAAGAAACCAAGACACCTATAGTACCTTGATATCAAACCACACTAGAATCTAGAACTAGAAATTGAAATGAATAACAACATTAGAGTTGGATAATAGGGTTGAACACCAAAGTGTCCACTTTTCAGTGATCTTATCCTTTCATTGAATGAAATCCAAATTTAGGTTTATGATACCTTCTAGTCCAACACAACCATTTTCAACCTTTATATTAGTTATCTCAGTTTGTTTTCTAGCTAAGTTATATTTCTTCTTATTTACTGCTATTAAGAAGGTGAAAAAGACAAACAGTTACATAAATCAAGAATATAATTATTGTTATATTATATACTTATTTATTAATCCAAACCCTTAAATAAAATAGGAATAAAAATCCATTATTCCCAAATAATTTAAATCATTTAGTAAAATTGACTTACTTTGAACAAATCTCAAACCCTAGATACCCTTAGGGTTTTCCTTTACATTTTTGTACAAAAATTCAATTTCAAAATTTTGAATTTTTTTATAAATTTTTGTACATTATTTTATTAAAATTTAATTTTAGATTTAAAACTATTATAATAAAATTCAAAATTATAAAAATCCATCTCAAAACCCTAGATTTCCAAACTAGATCCTCAAACCCCAAGCCTTCCTCCCTTACAATTCTTAGATAAATTTTTTAGAATTTTTGCAAATTTTTTGGAGTGTTGAAAATATTTTCAAAATATCTATATTAGTATTCATTCTTGAATTTATTTTATTAATAGTAATTTTACATAATCTCTTTGGAGAAATAAATAAAATGGCCACTTAGGCACTTCTTCCCTCTCATCTTATAGATAAATTTCTAAATTTTTCTCATAATTATGACAATGAATGGACAAATTTTCAAACTTGCACATTAGAAAAAAATGAGGAAAATTATTTAATTTATAATGAATAAAACTAATATTTTTATAATGAGGTATATTATAATGCATATGAAAGTGATAGTGAAGAAAAAGTAGATGCATCTTCTTCTCTCAAACCTATTTCTTTTCTTCCCTCTTCCAAAGAAAATAATTTTGATAAATGGGAAAGTTACTTTTCACCTCATTATGCTATGCAAAATATATCAAATGAACAAATTAGTCATGAAATTCTAAGTGAACCTCTTATTTGTGGTAATTTTCTTGCATTTTAACCTAGTTTCTCCCTCTCTTTTGCTACTTATATGTTCAAATTACAACAATATAAATGAAATAGAATCAAATTTCTAATGCATAATTCAAATGACCAATATCATGTTCTTAACTATAATTTGTCATCTCAAACAATGAAAAAAGAATGTATATATGATAAATCTCTTATTATTACTTCTCATATTGTAAATGAAAATAATGTATGCACTCCACTCAAAGATAACATAGATGAACATGGTATTCCAATTTCACATGACAATTTATTGCATATTAGAAAAGAATTAACATCTTCTCTTACTTGTCTCCCTAGTGATAGTGGAAGTGATAATGAGTATTATAGTGAACATGAAAATGAATATGAAAATGAAAGTGAATATGAAAGTGATACTTCTACTTCTCATATTTCAAATGAATAAAATTATGATTATTATAATGCATGGAATAATGATGACTATTATGCATATAGTGAAGAAGAAAATGCATCTAAAGATTCTAACTCTTCTCTCACTCCTTATCTTAAACATAATGTGTTAAAAAATGTTGCCTCTACTTATATGCATGATTCTATTTCAAATTATGCACATTCCAATTATAGCATCACATATTTTCTTCAATTAAAATGTGATTCACTAAATACTAAAGATACCAATGAATATTCCAAACCACCCCCTAATAAAATAACACCTATTTCTCACTCTTCACCCAAAGAGAATAGTATCCCACATCCCTCTACTAAGGTCCAAGTTACCATTCCTCAAAAGGTTTAAGTGAGCACATCCACTCTCTATGATCTAATTGCTAAATGTAACATTCCCATGGCTAAAGTAAATGGTAAAATTCAACATTTAAATGAACCAATTCAAGATACTAATATACCATCCTAAGAGATTATTTATTTGATGCATGTAGTTGGTGAATTAAAAAACCAATTACATCTCCTTACTTTGGAAAATAAGGCTTATAAGTCTTAGATGGATTCTAATGACTTGCATGGTAACCCTCTTTCGAAGACATTTGTCAAAGTTTCATTGCCTAAGCATTTATAGATACCATCATTACCTCAATTTTATGGAATTAGAAATACATTCACACACCTTAAATCCTTTTAGAAGGCTTTACCATCTCATGTGAGTCCTTTGATTCTACTTAAGTTGTTCTTATAGACATTAGTGGGTAATACACAGAATTAGTTCTTTCATCTACTCCTTGTTGGTTCTTTGCATAAATATGATGACTTAGAGGAGGAATTATTAGATATTACATAGAAAACATAGGCCCTCATGTTACATATGAGAAACTTGATGCATTGGATCATAATAATTCAAATCTAGTTAGTGATTATATCTTACAATTCAAGACTCACATGTTACAATTGATTTATAAATCAATAGATTTAGAGATTCAACATATATTTATTAAGGGGCTTCACCAACCCCTCCTATATCATATGTTATATCAGATAGAGTCCTCTTTTTGGCACTTATGTTATATAGTTTTATCCTTGGAAAATAAATTGGGATTGATTGAGTCAGATTCAGTTGATCGACTTACTCTAGATTTCATAGCATTACCTCCATCTATAGCTCTTATAAATCAGCATCTACCATGTCCAAAACAAGATAGGAGACCACAGCTAGAAAAGCAACTAGTTAAGAATAAAGAGTCAGTTTCTAGAGCACCACATAAAGTCTGCACTATAGAGAACAATAGTAGGTTACCACTTTAGTTTGATTCATAATAAGATAGCCCATATGTCATATTATCAACACTAATAGATAAGAGGTTAATCACATTGCCTTCTACTCATAATTGAGATCCACATCTCTTACATAGGTAGCTACATCAGCCATTTTGTAACTATCATTATATCTATAGACACAAAGACAATGATTGTTATGGACTCAGGGACTGTATTAATAGATGTGTTGATAATAACTTCATAGCATTCACATCAAGGGCATCAATATCTCCTCCATCATGGATCCATACACCATCATTCCTCCATGACTGAGTCATCCTACAACATTTATTCACATGAATCATTGATTACTCATCATGAGAGTAATGTAGTTTGTAATATAGAGCCTTATAGGAGATCTCCTATCTCACCTACTCAAAGGGTTTGGAAACTAGTATAGCGAGAGTAATCTACATATAGTAGTGTAGTCTGTGGAGTAAATAGTGTAGTTTCATATACATATCCAACATATTCATAGGCACCACAATAGATTTTTTAGAGTCCTATCTCATGTAGCAACCCACTATGAATAAGATTAGATGAACCCACATCATAAAGTACCACACCAAATAGATATTCACTATAGCCAAGATTTCAGGGACCTATTTCATGTATCAACCTACTATAATTGAGAATAGATGATCCTTCATCATAGGTTATAGTTCCATATCGATCTATTTCTCAGTTAGATGCATCACAATAAATACCATAGGGTGTTATTTCATGTATTAATCCACTATGACTATGGATAGTTGAGCCTCCTTCATAGCACATATTTTTAGTTTTCCATCTATTGAGGTTATCTTATAGAGTCTCCATGTATAAATTGTTAAGCACATGATATACTAAGAGGGGGGGTGAATCAGTATATCATATATCTTATAAATATTTTCATTAACCAAATTCCACTTAATCAAACATTCAAGATATGCAATAAAACTCAAACAATAAACACCACACAAGATAGAGAGACACCAGATATAACATGGAAACCCAATGTGGGAAAAACCATAGAGAACAATCTCAAGTATATGAATGAGCACCAACCCAAACAATATTCGCAAGCATCAACTTACAGGAGCACCACACCCCTTTGCCGAGCACTAACCCAGCTACTATTCATGAGCACCAATCCACAAGAGCACCACACCCCTTTGTCGAGCACCAACCCATCTGCTATTCATGAGCACCAACCCCTTTTCTAAGCACCAACTCAGCAACAATTCATGAGCACCAACCCATAGGACCACCAACCCCTTTGTGTATACCACACACCTATCTCTCAATGTTGCTATCTCAACAAATGATAGTTCAATACAACATCTCTTTCCTCTCTCTCTCACCTTTGCTCTTCTAAGATAGATATAATGAATACAAATCATATTCATCTCTCACAATTGCTCTTCTAAGCTAGATATTACAATATCAAATCAAGCTCTATCTCTCATATTACAAATGGCTTCTAAAGCCTTTATTTATAGCTTTCCAAATGACCTTTGGCCTTCCCCCTTTGTGATCCTTCAATCCTCATGGAAAATAGTGCCAAACTTGTATGACCCTTCATATCCTTGCCTTTGAAAAGTCATGTGGTGACCCTTCATGAGCAAAAATGTCCTTCCCTCTTTTGTCCTTATCTTGGTGACTTTTCATATTCCTCAAAGTGTCCCTTCATGAGAAATTGTGCCCTTCCTCTTTTGTCTTCACTTGGTGACTCTTGAAAGTCCCAAAGATGACTCTTCATGGGAAAATGCATCCCATCCTTATTTTGTCTTTATCTCATGGCTCTTTGACTTCTTCATGGGCCCTTCTTTTGTCTCATATGCAACCAAAAATATATTCATTAATATTAAATAAATAGTAACTCATATTAGCCAAGATATATTTATTACAAACAACATTAAATGCAATAGGGCCTTTATCACCAATAATGCTAGACCTTTGACATCAATGACAATATTTCCAATACAAATATAGTTAGTTCACCATAAATAACATTAGCTACAGGTCATGTTCATACACAACATGAGTAGTATGGTCACTTTTTTAGTTGGCCATTAGAGTTCACATAGTGATATAGTAGCCATGGGGTTTATATGCATAGAGTGATATCTTACATCCCCTTTTACTAGCAACTAACATTCCTAGTTCCAAATAACCATCCCTATCCAAACTAAACTATCCAAATCTTGATCTTACCAATATCATATTTTACCAATGTTAAACCAATTCACTTTATCAAATACATTTACAAATTACAAAAAAAAAAGTTTTTTATTCAAATATGATTCAAAATCAAAAATAGAATCATATTTGAACCTATCAACAAAAATAAAATCACATGCCAAATACCATCTTACCAAACATATACAACCTCAACATCAATGCCAAATCAACTATTTCTAATCAATCATATGCAACAAATATACAAAAATACTCCAAATTTTGTAACATAATATGCATGAGTTAAAATCAAACAAGTGTCCATATATATAACAAGTTTTCAATACATATACATTCGTATCAATTATAATCAATCATGAATGGGTACTAGGCCCTCACTCTCAATCTCACTCTCTCCACTAGTGCTAGTCCCATAATCTACCCTAGCACTCAATGGCCTTGTACCTCCTCAAGCCACTGCATGGCTCTTTTGATGCTTCTCTCACTCCAATAGCTGAGCATGCTCTTCATCCACACCCATGCTACTATGGGCACATCCTATGGTACCCCAAACTATCTAGTAACATGCTCATACTAAAATCACTCATATTACTCACCCAATGGTCATGTATCCAATAGTTGACCCTCATGTATCATAGTTATAGTCCATCCTCTTCCCACCTCGTAAATCCTCTATAAGGCCTCCATATGATGTTACCAGTCACCAATCCATCTAAAACCTACCTATAATGATCCATCCCATGGGATTGAATAGACAATGTGCTCATTAACCACTCCCCAAATGGTTATGAAGGTGTCTTTTTGCCCTAGGTAATCCAATCAATCACACAACTTATATATGCTCATAGGCTCAATAATGTAATAAGGTCACTACACTCATCCTACCACTAAATGACTCCTATGTAAACCTATAGAGGTCACTATATATATGGGCTATCATATTCCTCCCATGAGAATATAATGCCATATACTTCCACACTGTGTACAATCTTATGCATATTATATGCAATAGATACTCCACTCCTATCCACAACAATAAAAGATGCCAATAAAGTAGCCAACCACTTATGCAAAAGTGGAACATTAGACTTTACAATGATTGAAAATAGCACATCACTATCACTACCTCTCTAATGTATACCTAAAGTCACACTAAAGAAATATAAATATGCATGATCAATAGCATCAGTACCTATGTCATCTTGTACCATCAATCATCATCCACCAACTAGTAAATGCAATATATGATACACATCATTTAAATTTAGATTAATCTCCCCTATAAGAAGCCAAAAATTACATGTATCCACATTCCACCTCTTCCATAAGGTAGTCATCAGATATCAATCTCATTACACTATACCTAGGTCACACACATGACCCAACCTCACCCTATCTATAACAATCTCTCATCAATAGATAGTGGTAGCAACCTCAATGTCTCCATCACTTGGTCCTTGTGGAACTCTCTCATTTACTCTTTGCCCTAAAAACACCATAAATAACACATCTATCAATTAACAATACCAAATTGAAATCCACTCTATAACAAAAATAAACAACAAAGCAACATGATAGAAAAATTCTTCCTCTTGGACGACAACACTATAGTAAGGATAAGAGCACTGGAAAAGAACATTAAACCTTGGATAGGAGTGTTAAACCCTCGATAGGAGAATTGAACCCTAGATAATACTATTGAACCCTAGATAGGAGCGTTATAAATAGAAAAATATTCCTAAGCTACTTTTAAAGCCCTTAAGAACACCAAAATAGGCCTAAAATTTGACAAAAACTAAGTGTTTTGATCTTCTTACAAAGGTCACATCACCACCATCTTGAATCTCAAAATCTTAATTTAGTAAATACACAAATGAATCAAGAATCAATCCAATTTCCTATATTAACCAACTTTTATGTTCAAAACAAAATACCATTTTGCCCACAACTTGAACCCCGCAACTCTATTTTTCAAACCATTTCCTTTCATGGAATCATAAAAATGATATCTTTGACATCACTCAAGCTTTTATTTCTTACTACATTATTTAGCTACTATGGAATGAACACATATATATTTATTTTATACCCAAACATGTGCCTTGGTCATCACCAATCAAAACATGTTCCATTCTCAACAATACAATCTAATCAATCAAACAACTTTTCAATCTATTCACAATATACCAACCTTGTTTCTATTACTACACCATTAGTCATCACTTTTGGTTTGACCTCTTCTATCACAGATTTCGTTACTCTCCCCAAAAGTGGGCATTATTCATACTATTCCTATCTCTACACTTACCCATCATACCCATCCACTCTAATAAGTGGATACACCATGGTTCTTACATATCCAACATTTATGTTATAATATTTAGCTCATATTGGTTGAGATATATGGTAACCTAGATTGTGTGGGTCACTCAAAATTACTCAAGACATTCAAAGGTATATACCTTCAATTTATAGATACATAGACTATTCAGATATAGTGGTTTAGATTATATGGATTCATAATGATTTTGATATAGATACATAGCCTATTCAAATACAATCATTTAGATTATATGGATTTATAGTGATTTTGATACAGATGCATAGACCATTCAGATATAGTGGTTAAAATTGTATGGATTCACAGTGATTTTGATACAAATATAGACTCAAATACTAGATTTGGGGGCATTTACATGCTACACATCTCACACATACAACTTCATACATTGTGACATAGTTACAAAATTAGATAGAAAACTATGGACATATTTCAAAGCACAATATTTTGGTCTCCATTTTTTCACATGAGGAATGACAAAGATATGTCATATCACATGTGGTTATATAGATTACCAGATTATGTACACATCACTCACATACCATATTTGGGGGCATGACATAGATGTTCGTGTTCTTCATCACTAATGATTATATAGATGGAATGGGAAGATATGCCATTCTCTTCTTTCACATTGAATATATTTTCAAATTACACCTATGTGTACCCACGTTATCACCAGGTTAGACCACAAGGTTGTCTACAATGGTTGGTTAATTATATAACTCAAATCTAGACTATATGATTTTGTACAGGACAAAGGGTAGGCATTGGTTTTGGGCTTTTTAACACTTCTTAGTTCTAGTTAAAATATTTAGAGTAGGGGTATGACATATTTTTCTCTTTGTATCATACAAATTTTATACATACATCTAGATTACATGAGTTTTTGTGGAATAGAGGATAGACATTGGTTTTGGGCCTTTGATTATTCCTCATCTTTAGTTAGATTCAACATAGGGGGAAAACATTTCCCTCCTCCATGATACATAGATTCCACATTTAGATTTAGTACAAGGGGGCATCCACTCCATGGATTCCTTCTCTCTCTAGGCACTATTTAACTCTCCATCCACTTCCCAAGCTAAGAAGTGAGTTGGACCTTTACAACACATTCATCTCCATGTAGGTAGGTTTAGGTATGCATTTTATTCTTCTATCTTTTACTCTAGTATTTGATTTCATTGTATCACTAGAATAAAAGGGGGGGAATTTATATACCCTAAATTGGTTAAACAACCACACATATCATGTCTTTTCATAGTCCTCTTCACATGAGACTCTGACTAGAGAATACGAGCCTTGTTCACACTAGCCATGTCTTTGTTTTGTTTATTTTGATCTTGTTTCTCACTTTTGCCATCTTTCCATTGTCTTAGTCAATTGATCTATACCCCCATAGATCCCAAAAATTGGTATGTGTCAGTCCTAACGTATTTTTTTGAGTCCCAAACAATGAAATTTTGGTAGACTATAGTGCCCGATACTCCTATCCTATTTGGCACTATTATCCAACAGTTATTTTTTCTTTCCTAATGGGTACCAAACCCTTCTTAACCCCTCCCTTAAATTTTATTTAGCTTTTTGATGTCAACTAGCATAAATACAACTCTCAAATTCTAAATAAAGAGTCTTCTATATCAAGGAATTCAAAAGGCATTTTATATCTAACATTACTACTTTGACACACTAAATAATTAAAATCAGTCAATAGTATAGCTCATAATTCCACGTCACACATAAATTTGCATGCTTGATCAAGGAAGGGCCTAGGTGAAAGTTCATTCTTACATCTACCATGCACATTGACTATGCATGTTTCCTAAGGGAGAAACACATTTTATTTGAGACCCTATCTTGAAGATTAATGTAGGTAGTGATTAGGATAGTAGGGGTTCTAGATCATGTAATCATACTTCCCCTAACCTAGCTTTTTCCCTTTTGGCTTTTGATATGTTTATTATTTCATGTGTGTAAATATACCTAGGGTTTAAGAATAAAATAGGTCATATAATGTCATAAATAGGTGATTATGAAGAATCCATGAAACCTACAGGACCCCAAGATCAAACCACACTAGAATCTAGAACTAGAAATTGAAATGGACAATATCACTAGAATTATATAATAACATCTAACACCAAAGTGTCCATTTTTTGCTGATCCTATCCTTTCATCAAATGAAGGCTAGGTTTAGGTTTATGACACTTTCCCAATCCTACACAATAATTTTCAACCTTTGTATCATCCATCTCAGTCTATTTTCTAGCTAAGTTGTATTTATTCCTATTTATTGTTATTTTTAAGAAAGTGAAAAAGACAAACAATTACACAAATTAGGACTATAATTATTGCTATATTCTATACTAATTTATTAATCTATACCCTTAACTAAAATAAGAATAAAAATTCATTATTCCCAGATAAGTTAAATTATATTTAAACCCATCTAGTCCACCAAATAAAACCTTAACCAAACCAACCAAGAAGGTGGAACCACCCAAACTCCCACCTAGAACTAAAATCATACCACCCCCTTCTCTTTTACCTTCTATCTTGGGACCCCTTCCTTCTTCCATCCTAATATCTCACCCTTATAACAAAGAGTGAATCCTTTCAAAAATACCCAAACTAAACTTCCACCTTTTATTCTACCTTTACCTACCCCCTCTAAAACATCAAACTCCCCATCATTCTTAACCAAACTATCTACCTCTACCTACCTGCCTATTTCCAAACCTTCATCATCTCAATCATCCACCTCCAAATATTTCACCTTTAAAACTTCCACCTCAAAACCATCCAAAACCAAAAAAACCCAATCAAACCCACCTACCAAAACCATTCTACCATCCACAACTTCTATGGTGAAGCCTACTTCTAATAAGGCTCCTACCTCAAAAGCCAAAAACCCATCACCCTTAACACCTTTGCTCAAATCTTATTCAACCATTTTAAGAAGGTTGTTACAAACTTATCCTTAAACCTACCACCTATCACACCCTTTGAATCTTCAAGTTTTAAACCATCTTGGTTCAATGACAGCTTAATTTGCTCATACCATAAGACACCTAGACATGACACAAAAAACTACAAAGCTCTCTAAGCACTTGTCCATAACTTATGGGATGAGGATGATCTATTATCAGATGAACCTCTCTCAAGCCCATTATCAAACTAACCCTAAAATGAACATATCCAACACTTACCCACTCTCATAATCTCATCTAAGAGTGAGGAGAAACTAAAGTAACCTTCTAGCCCAATGCTTCCCCTCATCCACACTATCCATATGGTCACCCATTCTTGAGCCCAATAAAAGGATAAGGGAAATGATAAAGTTTCAATTTGATATAGATATCCTTCCACCCCTCAACCTTATCGTTATAATAAGACACCTTCACCTTCAACAAAACCCAAAATATCCATTTTGGGTGCATCTCCCTCTAACCCTTCCAAATCTATCTAGTGATTTATTCTAAAATAGCATCACTAGACATCGATGAAGATGAGTCTATACAAACTGATCAACACCTCTCCCCATCACCACCAAGAATTGATAAAGGCCCTAAAATCCATAGAGTTTTAACCTAAAACCCCTAAACCTCTTATAGCCTTTATCAAATCTCTTCATCTTTCCACCCTTGTCACATTTAAGGATTTGGAAATACCTTTTGTTCATCCTAAAGATCCTGATCCTCCCCTCTTCATCAATGTATACATCAATCAAACCTACATAAAAAGGGTGATTATTGATGGGGGATATATTATTAATATTATCTCATCTCATGCTTATTATCAACTCTAGTTGCCAAATAATATTATGTCATAAACCACAATGATATTATGCTCCTTTAATGATATTATGGCCATAACCTTGGGAATAGTCATCCTCTGATAACTCCTGAACTAAAATAGGTTGAACCTTGTCCCCGCTTAGTGCGAGTGCACAAGTATTTTATTAATTTCAAAAAAATAAGTACATAAGGGGGCCTTTACTCCGTTAACTCTTTTACAATGAAAACATGGATTTATATAGTTTTTACCAATGACCGGTAAAAAAAACTAATCCTATAACCAATTAAATACTATAAAACAACCCGTAAGGTAATTCTAATTAATAAATATAAAACATTAAAACTACCTAATAGTTAAACTAAGTAAGTTTATTTTATGGGGGTGTCTTTACTAAATGATGCATGTCCCATTTACAATAATTATTTATTACCTACCAAAAATCTAACCTAACATTAAGACTTTGGAACAAGTCCTAACAAACCCCCCTATGATCTAAAGTCAGGTCTTTAGACACATACTAAGCATTTTTATAATTTTTTTAAATTCGATTCTATCAAGGGGTTTTATGAAGATATCAGATGTCTAATTTACAATTGGGCAATATATTGGATCAAGAGTTTTCTTTGCCACCAGCATTCATAGATAATGGTATTTGACATCCATATGTTTTGTTTTGGCATGAAACACTGGATTCTTGGACATCTTGATTGCACTCTGATTATCAATGTATAACTGTGTAGGAGCAAACTAAGAAACTTGAACATCTTCAAGAATACGATGAAGGTAAATAATTTCTCTAGAAACATCCCATGCTACAATATACTTTGATTCTGCTGATGAATTTGCCACTGTATCCTACTTCTTACAACACCAAGCAATGGTAGCTGAACCCATATGCATAGTGTATCCTATGGTTGACACTCTATCATCCACACATCCATCAAAATATGCATCACAATATCCAACAAGTTTGAAGTTTTTGTTGTGGTGGTATTCAAGGCCATACGTTTTCATTCCTTGAAGGTAATGAAGTACTTGTTTTGCTGCATGCCAGTGAATTTCTCTAGGCTCATGCATAAACTTAGATAAAATTCCAACTAAAAATGAAATATTGGGCCTGGTAGTCATCAAGTATATCAAACCTCCCACCAATTGTCTATATGTGGTGCCATCAAAAAAGGCACTGCTATCATCCTTAGACAATTTCAAGTTACTTTCCATGGGAGTGAGGATAGGTTTGCAACCACTCATGCCAAACCTCTCTAATAACTCAGAAATATACTTAGTTTGTGAAATGAAAATACTATGCTCTTTCTGAGTTACCTCTATGCCTAGATAGTAGTGAAGAAGTCCAAGATCTGTCATCTCAAACCCATCTTTTAATTCCTTATTCATAGACTTGTTATGGTTTTCATCATTACCTATGAGAAACAAGTCATCGACATAGAGAACAAGTATCACCATTTTCTTACCCTGCACTCAAAAAGAGAGAGTATCATCAGATTCACTACAATGAAAACCAATGGATTTCAAGTATGAATCCATTTTCTCATACCAAGCCCTAGGTGCCTGTTTGAGTCCATACAAAGCTTTTATCAATTTACATACTTTGTGTTCACCACCCACCTATTCAAAACCCTGAGGTTGTTTCATATAGACTTCTTCCTATAAATCACCATTTAAAAAAGCACTTTTAACATCCAATTGATGTACTTTCCAACTATTTTGTGCTGCTAAGGCAAGTACCATATGAATAGTGTGCCATTTAGCAGTTGGTGCAAATGTTTCCTCATAGTCAATACCTTCTTGTTGCACATATCCTTTTGCAACAAGTCGTGTCTTATGTTTCTCAATGGAGCCATCTAATTTATACTTAGTCCTATAAACCCATTTACATCCGATGGGTTTAACATGTGGAGGAGGATCAAATAAAACCCATGTATTATTGTTAAGTATGGAATCATACTCACATTTCATTACATGTTGCAAAACATGTTCAGTAGATGCTTCCTCAAAAGTGGATGGCTTAGTGGAAGAAGTAGTAACAACCATAGCATAGTTTACCTATTTTTGAGAATTCTTAGGCCCTTTCAAACCAACTTCATCTGTTGTTAAGTCACAAAAATTACTTTGAGCCCATTTTGGATACATAGACAAATTATTCAAATTAGGGACTCCAGAATTCTCAACATGTGCATCATTCGAAGGGGGACTTGGAGAATTTTCAACAATTTCTAAGTCATCAACCTGTGAACTAGTAGATGAAAAAAGTGAAGGAATTTGAGTCTCATACCATAACTTCGAAGAGTTATCCCCATTATTCAAACCCTTATCTCTTTTTGTATTTTTCCTCTCTAATCTGTCAAGTTGAAAATCAATCTTTGTAGTGTTCATAGTCCCAAACTCATCAAATATTACATCTTGACTCACTATGAATTTGCCTAAATCTTGTGCAAGAAAATGAAACCCCTTTTTATCTTTAGAATAACCAAGAAAGATGCATTTTTGACTTCATTGTTCCAACTTAGTTCTATGTTTAATAGGAACCAAAGCAAAACAAACACATCCAAACACTTTCAAGTGTTTAACTTTTGGTTTAAATCCATACCATGCCTCATATGGAGTTTGTCCCAAAAGTGCAACTGTGGGGGACCTATTTCTCAAATACACTACAGTACCAATAGCTTCAGCCCAAAACTTATCATCAAGCTATTTATAATGCAACATGACACGTGTTGTGCCCTCTAAAGTTCTATTCATTTTTTCAGATACTCCATTTTGTTGTGGAGTATAAGCATTAATATATTGTCGATGAATACCATGTTCTCAACAATAATCTAAAAATTCATTATAGGTATACTCACCTCCATTATCTGAACGAAGAGTGGCCAAATGTGAACCTATTTCTTTTTTGAC
Source organism: Torreya grandis (assembly GCA_037957365.1). NCBI lineage: Eukaryota > Viridiplantae > Streptophyta > Pinopsida > Cupressales > Taxaceae > Torreya > Torreya grandis. The sequence goes on along the minus strand of JARHVA010005107.1, from coordinate 1,286,358 downwards.
TAAGTGTAACCAATCAACAAACTTAACAAAAAATTCAGATTTGTTTTTCATAAAGAATACCCAAGTCATCCTAGAAAATTCATTAGTAAACAAGACAAAGTATCTACACCCACCAATGGATGACTTTTTCATGTCACATACATCACTATGAACTAACTATAAACATCTGTTAGCTCTCCAAGATGACTGTTTAGGAAAAATTTCTCGATTTTGTTTGCCCAAAACACATGACTCACAAAGAATACTATCTTTGTGAAAAGTGGGCAACCCATTCACCATACCATATCTCTACAAATCCACTAAAGAGTAGATATTCAAATGTCCATAGTGGAGATGCCATAACTATTGTGTAGACATAGTACCTGTACCTATGTCAACAACTGCTACAATTTCTATATTGGGAGGAATCACCTTATAATGCAATCTAACCAAGTTTCCATTTTCATATCCTGTATACATTATTTTATAATCATCCTTCACTAAATTGATGTAAATGAGCCCATTTTCAAGCACAATTTGATAACCTTTCTTTCAAATAGTTACCAAAGAAAGTAAGTGTTTCTTCAATGTGGGAACATACCAAACATCCTCCAAGTATTTTATAGACCCATTAGGAAGAAGAATCCGAATAGATCCAAGTCCTAGTGGTGTATGCATAGACTTATGTGCTAAGGCAACTGGAGATAGAGAAGCTTCCTTATAAGACCAAAAGAAACCTCTCCTAAATGTCATGTGTTTGGTTGCTCCTGTGTCTAAAACCCATACATCTGTGAGCTCATCTCTAGCCTCATATTCAATATAATCAATGTGCCCTAAAGTTTTGAATGCAGATTCATGGGCAACATTACTAGATTCATCATAGTCATGATCAGCATACTGAGTTGAGTTAGTCTTAGTCACTTTTTGTGGCCTCTAAATTTTATCAAAAGGAATCCTACATTGTGAGGCAATGTGACCAAATTTTTCACATCTATGACACTGAATGTCTGATCTACCTCGACCTTTGCCCCTATATGAGTTGTGACCATGTCCTTGATCACTTGTTTCATGTGAATGTGATTGATTAGATTGTTGATGATTTTAATGACCCCTACCTCTGTTTTAATATCTACCTCCTCTATAACCTCGACCCCTTCTATAATTGTTTCCTCTATTGTTTTGATGCCCAGATGAAGATGAACTAGGCTTTGACTCCAAAACATGGGCTTCTTCAATTTGCTTGGATTTCTTGGGTAGAGAGAGGTCATGTTGGATGAGCAACTCAGCCAAATTATCAAAGGTGATGCCTGTGATCTTGTCAAAGACATGTAACATTTCAACCAAATTCCTATAGGACCCTGGTAGTTCTTTCAAAGCTACAGTAACTATTAGGTCATCATCTAGTTTTCTAAAACTAGCCTTAGTGTATTTAGTAGTGATATTTTTCAACTTAGACATATATTCTCCCATATCCCCATCTTCATCTAAGGACAAAGTAAACAACTACATATGAATATCTATCTTCTTATACTTAGGTTTCTTATCATACAAATCTGACAATGTTTTCCATGCAGTGTAACTATGAGGAGAATTTTCAATATGAACATAAGTATCATGAGTACAACAACATTTAATGAGAGATAAGGCCTTAGAATCACGCAAATTGAATATATATAATTTAGCTTGCTCTATTGGCAATGTGGGATTTGCATTCTTAACAATATCCCATAACTCATTAAACACTAGTGAAGCCTCCATCAATCGTTTCCAATCTGAATAATTGGAAATTGTTAATCTATCACCATCTGAAAGCAAATTTTGAATTTTCAGCATTTTGAAATGAAAGCAAGTGCAGTAGATAAAAGTGCAACAAAATTCAAAATAAATGAAACAAATATCACACTCACTACACAAGACACTACTTCTATGGGGTTTTGCACTTAACCTCACCAGAAAATCAATGATTACACCCTTATTTTGCCAAATTACAACCTTATCTCACCACAAAAATGCAAAATAAATATTATTGAATTTCCCCTTTTTTGAAAAATTAAATAACACAATACAATAAGTATGTGTTTTACAATATTCAGATTTAAAGGGAATATTCCTTTTTCAAAAAAGCATATTCTAAAGCAAAAAAAAATTATACAAAAGGGATTTGAACCCTCGACCTCCTCCTTTGCAAGCTTCTAACAAAATAAGCTTAACCAATTGCTCTAAGAGCATTTGCAAAACATTATACTCAAAAATTTCTACTTATTCCATATTTTGTGTATGAGGGAGATTTTTAAAAAAAAAATTACATATGAGTAAATAAATTCAAAATTTTCCCTTTTTACAGCGTTCTCAAGCAAGCTTCCTCCTGTGGGACCCACTAAGACAAATTTTGATATCAAAAAACATTAAAACTAGCAAAAATAAATTTTTGAATTTTATTGCAGTGCCAAGTTTGCGTGGGACGCCATGGCAGCTCCTGGGAATTGTCTTTTCACTTGTTTTCTCTCTCATAGGCCATACAAATCTGTACAAGCTAGGTGAAAAGGATTTTCACTGAGTTTTTACAAATTTTTTGAGGTGTATTTATAGGGAATGAGATCAAAATAAAGCCTGGGCATTGGAAGGCCATACCACAAGCTGTACAAGTTCAAAAAATTCTCATATTTACAATTTGAATGCAAAAAATAGGGGTTTAATATCATTTGATCAAGATTGGTAGGTGTTTTAGCTATTAAGAGGCCTGAGAATGAGATGAATCACTAATGGAAGCCATGAATAAATATTACAAAGGTTTTTTTCAAATAAATAGGTTGTACAAATCTGGTTTTGGCTAAAAAACAATGAATTTAATAACATTAAAATGATAAAAATTTATTTTTATGCCAGATGAGGAGGTTTGAACACAAGACAATGGAGTATGACTGATCAAAAAAGACTAGACTGTGGTATATGGAAAATATACAAGTTTAAATATAAATAATATTTGAAAAATTAAAATAATTTAATAATTTTTCAAAATATTTAAACCAATACTATATGGCATACCTTATTTCATGCCAAATGATATCACGTGAATTGATTTTTCACCTTGATCCTTCAAATTCACCAAGCTCCCAAAATAACCACGCTCTGATACCACTGATAACTCCTAAACCAAAATAAGTTGAACCTTGTCCCTGCTTAGTGCGAGTGCACAAGTATTTTATTAATTTCAAAAAAACAAGTACATAAGGGTGCCTTTACTTCGTTAACCCTTTTACAATGCAAACATGGATTTATATAGTTTTTACCAATGACCAGTAAAAAAAACTAATCCTATAACCAACTAAATACTGGAAAACAACCCATATGGTAATTCTAATTAATAAATATAAAACATTAAAACTACCTAATAATTAAACTAAGTAAGTTTATTTTATGGGGGTGTCTTTACTAAAAGATGCATGCCCCAGTTACAATAATTATTTATTACCTACCAAAAATCTAACCTAACGTTAAGACTTTGGAACAAGTCCTAACATCCTCCACATCTGCTTAGGACCTTTCATTTTTTCATAGCTCTTCTATGTCATATAAGTCAATTTATAATTAAAAATATTAATTTTACATCATTGGATCCACTCCATGAGTTGTGTCCCATCCACCTTGCATCGATGCCTCAAGTTTAAAAATGAAGGTTAGGTCATCACCATACAAGTTGACCCTAGTCCTTTTGTATCTGACAACATAAAATATTGATCTAATGTAATTCTTATTCCTTTTTCATCCACCTCACCACTAACCAGCAACAATTCCACCCTTACCATTGATGAATCTTCACCTAGCTCATCTATCCCTTCTTCCAAGATCCCCATAGAATACCCCTTGGAACTTACATTTTAATGTCTCTCATTAGGAGAGTATCATATTTTGGACTTGGATGCCTTCCCTACTCCTCAAGAGTATGGGAACCTTTACCATAATATTGGTTATGAAACAATATTATAACCATCATTCCTTTTGAGCTTCCCAACCATCAAACTAATTTCATTTATGGGGGACTTAATCATCCCCTTCTTACTTCTTTCACCACCTCTTCTATGTGACCATTTACCTATAACTTCTCTTATTTAGACAAACTAAATTTTGCCAAATTTTACATTCATAGGTGTTTATAGAAAGGATTTAACCTTGGTCATTATGAACATGGACCCTATGAGTTACCTTTGATCAAAACCCAGAAACCTTGTGAGTAATTTAGCCTTGGGTTCATCCAACCAGAAGAACCCACTGACTCACCCAAACCCATCGTCATCATTGAGGAAGATATTAAATCATCACCAACCCCATCTAATACAAAGTTTGAGGATTTTGAAACCATCCCTTCTAATTTTTTTAGTCAATACCATTAGTTTGGGTCCCCTGACCTATCACAAGGGAGGCCAAACTAGAACCTTTCCTCTTATTCATCTTGAAATGGTAGAAAATGATTCTCCTACCATCCACACCATCCAACATCAAGATGATGATTATATTCTCACCTATATTAGTGTAGGGGTTTCTTCTATCCACAAATCCCTTCCTCTTGAGAACCAAACCATGTTTAACTAATCCACTATCGATGTCAACTTGGGTACTCAAGATAACCCTTGCATTATAAAGATTGGTCAATCTTTAGATTCCTTAAAACAATAGGATTACCCTTCCTTCCTTTGTGACCAAAGCATAGCATTTACTTGGTCCTATCAAGACATACCCAAAATCTATCCTTCCATACCTCTCCACAACATTATCATCCATCCTAATGCTAAACCTATTACGCAAAAGCTTCATAGGATGCACCCTTGTATCACCCTTCTAGTCAAAGAAGAACTTCATCACCTCTTGTCTATAAACTTCATTCAACCCATTAACTATCCCTAATGGGTTTCCAATATCATCCCCATCACTAAACCCATAATAATAATTCACCTTTATGTCGACTATCATGACCTCAACCTTGCTTGTCCAAAGGATGACTTCCCTTTGCCTAGCATTGACCAACTTGTTGATCTTACAGTTGGTTACAAGATTTTATCTCTCATAAATGGTTTTTAAAGATATAATCAAATCTTGATTTCCCCTAAGGATTAGCATAATACTTCTTTCATCTCCCCATATGGAACCTTCGAATATAGGGTAATGCCATTTGGTTTGAAGAACACTAGAGAGACCTGCCAGTAGGTGATAACCTACATCTCTTATGATCTCATCCATAAAATCATAGAGGACTATGTATATGATCTTTTTGGGAAATTCAAATATTGCAAGGATCATATAGATTTTCTCAAAATTATATTTGAGAACTTAATCCATTTCCATGTCTGACTTAACCCCAAGAAGTGTGTCTTTGGGGTCCTATATGTAAATCTTCTTGGATTTATCATCTCTCTTCAAAGAATCAAAGTTGACCTTGCCAAAGTTAGAATGATCCTTGAAATTCCACCTCCAACCCACCTTGAGCAACTCTGTAGCCTCTAGGGGAAGCTCCAATCTATCTGTTCCTTCATCTCTCAGTTCTTAGATAGATGTCAACCCTTTCACCATATTTTCCAGAAAGATACATCTTTTAAGTGGACTAAGGACTATTAACAAGCCTTTGATTCACTCAAAGAGTACCTTCTTTCTCCACCTATTATTATCTCTCCTAAAGAGGACCAACACTTATATCTTTGCCATTGACCATTCTTTAGGGGAAATGCTTTCTCATTGTGATGAATAAAACAAAGATCAAGTTGTTTACTATATAAGTCAAACACTTATAGAGTATGAGACTCAGTATACCCATAGCGAGAAACTATGTCTCACCCTAGTCTTTGCATCTTCAAAACTTCATCATTACCTCCTCAATCACAAAACCTTTGTCATCACCAACACCAACTTGCTTAATTACATGCACTCTAAACCATACCAAAACCAACGTATGGCTAAGTGGCTCATGTTCTTAGTTGAGTTTGACCTTGATTTCCTCTAGAAGAAGTTTTATTAAAGGGTAGTTTATTGACAATCAATTGTTCTAAGCTCCTTTTTTAGACAACCAACCATTTCTTCTTACATTTATAGATGATTCCATCATGAATCTTTATCAATATGACATCACCTACCAAATGACCATGTTATTTGATGGCTCGAAGTGCCAATGCGGTGGGAGTGATAGTGTTATTCCCATTCCCCTTGATGGCAAACCTCTCCTTTCTTTCAAACTTGATTTTGAGTGTACCAATAATATGGCTGAGTATGAATCCCTAGTAATAGGTATCTAAACTAGTCTAGCCTTGGGATTTAAGATAATTAGTGTCTTTGGCAATTCCTAACTTATAGTTAGCTAGAATAATAGATCCTACCAATATAAGCATGATGTCTTGCAACAGTACAAATATCTAGTAGATGTACTCTTCTCATCATTTGATCATTACCTTATCTAATCTATTCTATGATTTACTAACAATTTCATAGATATAATGGCTTCCCTTGCTTCCTAGATCCCATTTATGGTTGTCAATTCTAAGATCTGTGTCACCATTCATCATTTTATCACACCCTCTTATATCCAATTTGACCTCCCTACCATTTTTAGTGTGGATAAATCTTCATTAGACATTTGGTAAGAGAAAACCTTTGACTACTTCAACATTGGCAGCAATTCCTCCCAACCTCTCTAGGAATTCCCATAGAGCCTTTGTTCAGAGTACCTCTCTTTATACCATATTATGGGGAATCCTTTACAAACTTGTTTTCAATGTCCTTCTCTATTACATACATAGCTATGAAGCTTCTTATGCTATCAATAAAATTCATGATATAATATGTGGAGGACACTTTAGTGGTCTAGCTATCACTAAATTTATCCTTTGCCTTAGCTACTATTGGCCCACCCTCAACTAAGGATACTATGATTATGTAAAGAAGTGTTTTAAATGTCAACAACACACCAATTTACATCATGTGATGGCCCATGGCCTTCAAGTATCCAAGAAATTTTGGCCCTTCTCATATTGGGGAATAGATCTCATTGGGGATATCAATACTCATTCTTCACTATGACACCACTCCATCATCACCACCACTGAGTATTTAACCAAGTGGGTAGAGGCTATTCCTCTTATCTCGACTAAAGCTAACAAGATAGTTGACTTCATAAATCATCATACCATCTATCATTTTGATGTTCCCCATAAGATCATCATTTACAATGGCAAATATTTCAAAAAAAGTCAAGTCTAAGGTCTTTATGATGCATTTGGAATCAAGTCAAGCTTTTCTTTGCCTTGCCATCCATAATTAAATGGATAGGCAAAATACTCTAACAAAACCCTCAAAAATATGTTAACCAAAATGGTCAATGCTTTTGGTCGAGATTGGCACTTGCACATCCCTTTTACTTTATGGGCCTATCACACTAGCATTCAAACCTCTATGGATGTTACCAATTTTTATTTGTTCTTCAGAGTAGATGTGGTCTTGCCTCTTGAAGTCCATATTACCTCTCTTCAAATATCCTTTTAAGACATCATTTCTGAGAAAAACTATCATTAAGAGAGGTTAGCATGACTTGAGCTATTTGATGAGCATTGCCTATTTGTGCTTAACCATCTCTGTGTCTATCAAGAGTGAGTTAAGCATGCTTATAACTAGCACCTAAAAAATAATAATTCAACATCGAAGACCTCATTCTAAAGGGAAATCAACATGTGACTAATATGGAGAAAAGAAAGCTAGGCAAGTTTTATTTTAATTGGCTTGGAACCTACATCATATCCCACAATTATGGATTAGGAGCTTATCATTTATCCTCTCTTGAAGGTAGACTAAAACTTGATCCTCTTAATGCTTCACATCTACATCCTTTCTTTTATTAAATAAGGATCAAACTCATCTTTTTTCTAACTTATGCTCATCCCTTGATTTATGATATTTTCACCTTCTTTACACCTCCATGTCATTCCTTTAAGGAAAATTGATTAAAACATAGAACCATGTGATTAACATTCACAATCATAGCCTAATCCTAAATATGGGTACGACAGTTCTACCTATGGCATGTTTCTCATGGATACTTTTCATCCCCAATCATATGGAATCCCATGGCCATTGTCCCTTAAAACCACTCTTGTCACCTATCATTAACCTTATTATGCTCTAGATTTTGCCCTCATAAAGGTAAACCTCCAAGACTATATAGACTTTTCTATGTCTAACCTAGCATTAAAATAATTTGGGATACCTAAATATCACTTGGGTTAAACATATATAGCATGCAAATCACTCCCTTGAAGGATAACTACCCAAAATCTAAATTGCGTAAAAGATAGATTGATCCCTTGAAGGATAACTACCAAAATGAATAAATCCAAACTTGGACCATTCCTTGGAAGGATGGCTAAGTCAAATTTATCAAAATAAATCATTTGAAGCTTCCCTCATTGATTATCTTCACAAACCTATCAAAACAAAGCAATAAAAAGACACTATATCAAAATCAAAACAAGTTATCCCAAGAAAGCTATAATCAACTTTCATATATAACATTAGTAAATTTCTCACATCGATCAGTCTACACCTTGCATTAAAACATGGAATTGACTATTATGGTTCTTAGGTCACCTATAGAAAGGTAAAACCAACCCTTAAGAGGTTACACTACCTCTCACACCACCTATCACCTATCTTCCATTTGCACCATCTACAAATCAAGGGATTCATGAGCTTACTTGACATGATGTGATCAAGACACCTTTTTACCAACCAAAACATGCTAATGCAAAGCATTTAAAGGAATTATGTTCATTAAGCCAATCTAAATTCATTTTTGTTTATTCCTTACCAATGAATAATCATCATTCCTTTTTTGTACCCTCTCATAATTAGTTCATGTATTCACTTAGATGTATGTCTCATTTTTTTCATCTCTTTTCCCACGTCTAGTTTTGTTATCTAACTTAATTTGTGTGTTATCATCAATAAAATAACTATAGATCATAACACCATAAACATCATATAATCATAACATCACATCCATAATCATAAAAACACATCGCATATCCATGAACAATAACCATAATCATAAACATCATAACCGTGCATAAAACAAATCATCACATCATCATAGTCATAACCATAACCATAACACATCATACACATCATCCATAATCATCACATGCCTAAGATAGTGATTCTACATATCATAAGCATACTCATAAGAAACATATGAAAATTTAAATAATAAATCATGAACCATGATCCATAAAATCATATCTATATATCATCATCACATCATATACATCATGTCTCATCAAAATAAAATAATACATATAATAATGTGCATATTCCTTTAAAAAACAAAATACATCTTATTGCATCAGCTTGTAGGTTGGTATCAAAATCATCTACACCTATACATATCATATCATAACCTATGCCCATGGGGCACTGTTATTGCCTAGTATCTACCTCCCTGAGGTGCCTACCTATCTACCAACTAAATCAGCCCACTGACCTAGAGTTGTTATAACTATACCACCTACCAAGATAACTTTGTACTCACCCTATAGAGACCAAAATTGCATCACACACATGTGTAACTCCCTATGTCAAAACCCCCCTTGAGCCCTTTTTCAATAATAATAATTAGCCTTCCTAACCCATGATTTTACCCCTTACACATTTAATTAATTTAAAATATTTAATTAAGTTAATTAAAAACCACTTATGCAACCTTACCTGGCCACCTCATCTTAAGACTAATTCTTACCCTCTGAGTCACATCAAGACTTAGTCTCATTATCCTAACTACACATGACTTGCTCTTACCCCAAAAATAAATTCCTAACCAGCTACATCCTTCTTAACATCCCATTTCTACCATTTCCTAATAGATACCACACTTGGCACGAGAAAGAATAAAAAATAGGCTAAAAATATCTCTTTTACCTATTCTCATGCCATTGATGTTGTTCAACCCGTGATCAACATTTGTGGGATCATCGACGTTGGTTACTTAATCCAAATTCCAAACTAATGTTTAGGATAGGAAAAATCAATAAAAATCATTTTTATTTGCATACAAGATTTTGGGCATCCAACTTTCCACATCTTGGCTTATTGTTACCTTATAGAAGTCAATCTAGACTAGGAAACAAGATCTTGAGAACCAACAACACATGCTTGTTTTCTCTATTCAAGGCATTAGTTCATTAAGCCTTATAGGAGCCATCCATTTTGGCACTTATCATTCAATCACCTCTTCAACTAAGTACGTCACTTATTCTATAAGTATTTAAGTAGTTACTTTATAATCACTTTATATCTACTATTTATTATTTTATGCATTCCTGACCGAACCCCCATGAAGGAGTTATAAAGCTTCCCCATGTATTTCTCCTTATTATAACACACCAAACCTCTGACCAGACCCATCCAAATAATACTCTCTCTTGCCACTCTCCCCAACCTTCTAGACCTGACCAAAACCATTTCCCAAACCAAAAAAAGCCTTTTACAAGTTCTTAGGAAATTAATGCCCCCATCAATGTCGGTCACCCAACTAATATCAGTCACACTTGCTTACTAACCTTAGCATCCTAACTGACGTTAGTAACTATATATTTTTAGTAACCTCTCTAAAACCTACCTAGACAACTTCCAAAAAACAAATTGAATATACCACTTGCACTCTATTACTCTATGCTACACTCAGGTTGTCAACAATGGTAACATGTCTCTCTTTTAGTCTCTCTTTTCCTCTCTCTTTGATATTTATTACTCTTTTGTTTTTCAAAAGTGGACTATCATCCCTAAGGAAGTTTGACACTTCCTGAAACAAATGTGTAGCTTGGCAGCCCACTCATATATCTTTGAACAAATATTTTTGTGTTAGTGCTTTATTACCTGTAGGTAGTCCTCCCCAGCCAAAGATGAGTGCTCACAATGTCTGGATGCAGCACACAAACCAATCCAAGTTCATTCTAATCACTTATCCCTATCCTTTTTCTCTATTTTTCTTTAGACTTAAAATAGACACAATTTTAACAAAACATTTATGGCATGCCCGGTGGGACATTCTTTTCATTTCTTCTAATTTCTCCTTCTTTTCTCCCTCAAAGTGAAATATTCAACATTTCATTTTCTATTTAAGGGAAATAAACTGAAATTTCTTCTTCCTTGCCACAATTTTTTTCTCTTTACCTCTAAAAGCAATTTATCATTTTTCTTACAAGTTAAAATAATCTCTTTTTTATTTATTTCTTGCATGCACATTAGGATAGTGAATTTTATTCTCTACTCTTATTTTATCATTGTTTTCATTCGAATCTAAACATTTCAAATTTGGGTTTGAAACTTACTGCACTTTATTATTTACTTATTGCATATTAGCTCACCTAGTTAATTACAAGCATTATGAATGAATTGTAGTGCACCTATGTTACACAACTAGATCACACTAACAAAAACATACATCTAAACTCACTTGAGATAAGGACCATCAAGCTTTCATCACCTGGTTGATCATCTTACCCTACTTGACTATCCTACTTGGATTTCACCACCAAGGGAGAACCCACTCTGTTCTCTGGCAAAGTATAAACTCTAGGTAGAAGGTATATTTTGGCTAATTGACCTGGCTTGGCTTTAATTTCATGAAGTGCAAGGAGAAATCCCCAATAAAGAGCCACATACTAGGTCTTACATAGATTTCCTCTTGAGCACTAAAACTAACTTGAAACTATCTCTAGATTGCTTTCTATTACCTTCGTTAACTAAATTCTCCTCTCACTATCTGATTAAGGCATAAGCCAACATGAGACTAAAATTAATCTCTAGGAGTAAATAATGAGTGCTTTTATGCTATTTTTTTACTTTTATATTGCCTTCTATATTTTGGAATTGGTAAGGATGTTTTTCCATTGATTCACAAAATTAACACTATTTGTAATAATCATGTTGTATAACCTATTATATCAGGTTTTTTGAGTGTTATTTCTTCTTACACTAACCTCTTTCATCCTCTATTTTACCTAGATTCTACCTCTAGGTTTTTAAAATGTTATATTTTCCATCTCCTAGGATATCATAGTGACTGACATCAGTTAATTTCATTGACATCAATAGACTTTAGCCTACCAACATTAGTTAATTCCACTGATGTTGATAGACTTTGAATACTAACATCAGTCAATAGACCAATGTCAGAGACTATGTAATTTTAGTTTTCTCAAAACAACAAGATAAAATAGCCTACTTACCTACAACTAAACTTATTTTTTCCTTATTTTGTCACTAACACAGAGTATTAAGACTATTTATACTTCTTTCATGGTATTAACGTGAGCCTAAACCAAAATTCTTGCCGATTACATAAGCTAGAAACCACTGCCACTTTCCCTTCTTGTTGTTGATTCTATCATAGAGCATGCTTTAGATACATATCATGCTCCTAGCCCCAGCTAAATTCACATTGTGTCTGAAGGAGATAAATATTTTGCTAAATTTCTTGATCACAATGTGGTAGCCCTTCAACATTACCTTACCATGAGCCAAACCTATACTTCTTTAGGTGACCCAAAATATGGTATGACAACCTCTCTAATGGAGACAAATTCATTTTTATTTGTCTCCACTATTTTCCCCATGGTTACTTAAATCACTACTTTGACAAGTAACCCAACCATAAATAATGTCTAAAGTTTAGCATCACCAACTACCTAATCCCACCTAAACCTTGGCATGACTTCCATACTTTCACAACCACAAGTAATTTAGTCAAGTCTCACCCCATTTTAGAATTTGGTAGTACCTATTTCATCTACTCTCTCACTTATAATTACCCAAGTTATGACTCACCCTTCACCTAGTATAACCATGCCAATAACCCAACATATAATAATAACATACAACCAAAGCATAGTCTCTAACCCAATGGGACAAGCCCCTTTTCTTTCCACCCCCTAGTCTATGACTCATTATCCTTATGTTTCACCAACACAACCTTAGCAAATTATGTCATATGCTCCCTCTACTTCCTATCAGGTTCCCTATAACTTAGGGGATATCTCCCAAACCACTCTCCCTCTAGACCTCATTAAGATGCTAATGGATAAGATGTTTAATCTAGAGACATCTATTTTGGGTTTAAAGAATGTGTTATTTTATGATCAAATATTCAATGAACCCATCCATCCTTTTTTGCCTATTCATCCTTATGCAAGCCAATGGGAACTCCCCAAATTTATTCATTTCTAGAGTAAAGAGGACCCATAACAACTTTTGTGAGAATTTAGACGTGCTTGTTATTTAATATGGCATGATGATGCATTATTACTTCACACTTTCTTGATGTCTCTTTCAGGGGATTCCCTAGATTGGTATAACTCTATAACTCAGCACTCCCTTTTCTCATTTACCTAACTCACACAAATATTCCTAGACCATTTCTCTATTAACATTTATAAAAAGGTTTATATTATATAACTTTATTCTATTTGACAATTTGATGACGAGTCTATCATAGATTTTGTCATTTGTTGAAGAGGCTTGATCAATCAACTTTCCTTCTCCTTAACCCAACCTGAGCTTATTGAGCTCTTTTCGAGGGTATGTGCTAAGCACATTTCATCCACACTCCAAGTAAAAACTTTCCACACATTTGATGAGGCCTTTACAATGGCATGAAAACTCAAAATTTGGGCTATAGATGAAGGTAGAGTCAAGTTGCGCAGTAAGAATGCCAATTCCAATTCAAATGACTCCTCTTCTTCTAAAACTTCTCCTTCTAACTAAAAATCTAAAGGCTTTGCTAACATAGTGGCCATTAAATCAGCTTATTCCATAACCACAAACCAACCTAATTCCTCAACTTCCTAAAATCTGACCAATAAATTCCAACAATGGTATGAATAAAGATAATACACTCCTATTGGGGAGTCATATACTTCCATTTTACAAAAACTATTGTAATAAGGTGTCATAACCCTTCCTCAAATCAAACCTCCTATACATTTTGACCCCTCCCATCCTATTCCAACTTGGTACAAGGAGGATGAGTTTTATGGTGACCATCAAGTTAAAAACCACAATTCTAATAATTTTAAAACATTCAAGGACATTGTTCAAGACATGCTTGATAGGGGTGATCTCATCTTGGATAATCCTAATGCACCCACTAATAAAAATATGGATGTGTTCAAACAACCTTTTCCTAACCATTCACCCAATAAAAATATTTTTTAGACCATGACTAACTCATGTGATCATAATATCCATATAGTTAATATGGTCTTTCCTTTACCTCTAATTTAACCTCTCCCATAACAAGAGGCACCCATTTTATCGACTTCTCCCCCACAGTCAGTGGTATTTGTTTTGAATGTTCTTCCTCCTTAGGTAGAAGAGCCTATTTCACACATTCTACTCTTATGTGAGTAAAATCCTCCTTTACCACTCCTTTTGCCATTAGAGGAGCCTATATTTCTAGTTTATTTTGCACCAATGTTACATATCCTATTACCACTTGAAAACCATGCCTTACCTATTATACAACCACATTTTGAGGGGAACATCATTCCTATGTTATACCCTCTTGAGGAACCCTTTTCACCTACCTCTCCTCCACTAATAGAGATTAATACCCCATCCACTCCACCTTTGCACCTAGAAGAGTTAGAGTTATCTACTCCTACATTAAATGAGAGACCTATTGTGCTTATTCTAATTCTACCACTTTTACCACTTATTTTACCTATGGAGGATCATACTTTACATGTTCCTTAACCACATGTTGAGGGAGTAATTATACATATGCTCTACCCCCTTGAGGGACCCTCTTTACCTACCTCTCCTCCACCCATGGAAGCCCATGCCTCTTCTCTTGTCTCTGTCAAAGAAGACCTTGTTGTGACTCTTTCTTATCTTTGGCCTGAGGTAGAAAAGACAAACAATTTCCCTCTTTCTCAATCACCTTAGCCTTCTAAATAAGAAACCATAAGGCTTGCATCAACTTCATCTAAACCCTTCTTATAGTTGGTGAAAAGTCTATAATTTCTTAAATCTGTGAAACTAGATCACATGACATTTTGGGACCAACTTAAAACTCCTTATCCTAGACAATGAGTGTCAACCTTTACCACTAATCCTCTCACTACCCTTTTCCCTAAAGTATTTGACAAAGATAGATCTTCTTCACCAAAATCACCAGAAGCTCATCCATCTATGTCAAAACCCTCACCCTTGTAGGCATCTACCACATTAAAGTAAATTAGGTCTTTAGGCGTATGTCCTATCTCTAATTTAATTCATCCATAGGTGAAATTAGATCTAACTCTTCAACCACAAGTTAGAATTTTGTGGCTTAAACTACAAAAAATGTTAAGTTTCCTATATCTCATTGATCCTTCCCTCTTTAACCCTCAACTTTACCATCAATTTTAGGACTGCACCCCTCTACTTTAGCTGGAGTATCACTGATCCAAGTGAAACAAAATAATAAGTTACCTCAACTAATACCTCTACCACCTGATAGGCCTTTCACATTTGACACTATGATACCTAACACCAAGAAAGTGTCAACAAAACATGTAACTCCACCACCACCAAATAAGGCACCATGCAAAATCACCCCTGTGACTCCTAAACAAAAGAATCTATTTACTCCTATTACAACAACAAGTTCTAGCCCACTTGTAGGCATTTAGATATTTTTCCTATGTTAGTTGTTACAATATTCTATAATAAATCTTCCTCCCATTAAGACTTATAGACCTCTTGGATCAAATCCATCTTGGTTTAATAATACACAATTGTGTTTATATCATCATTCACCTGGACATGATACTGAGAGTTGTAAAGCTCTCATAGTAGTGATTCAACAACACTTTTATATCGACACTCTCTTTGTTGATACTCTCATTAACCTTCCTATTATTCCACCGATGTCATCCACAATGCCTCATATTATTCCACCTAAATTCAAACCCAAAGATGTTGTCATACCCCTTTTCCCACCTCCTTCACCTATGTTTTAGATCAACATAGTTAATGTGGCACGTGATTAAAAAATCAAAAGGATAAAGGTTAGGAAAAGGTTGTTGCTGCTTGGGCTCATTAGTTTTCCAAAGACACTCCTCCAAATCCCAAGATTTCTATCTTGGGTGTCTTGAAACCAACATCTTTAGATGTTATTCAAAGCTTGATTGTAAAATAGCTTCACTAAACTCTTGTGAAAATGTCTTTGTATGAGTTAATACAAAAATCACCCCAACACCATCAAGCTTTGATTAATTCTTTGCAAGTAGTTTAGGTACAAATTGATGGTCCCCAACCTCTTGTAGCTTTGGTCAACTCTTTTAATTCCATCTCCCTGATTTCCTTTAGTAATTTAGAAATTCCACTTTAACACCTTGAAGATCAAGATTTTGCCCTTTTTATTACTGCATATATTGATAAAAATTATGTCAAAATAGTCATGATCAATGGGGGAATTAGTATTACTATTATTTCCACCCATACCTATAAATAGCTATCTCTTCTTGATAATTGCATGTCTCAAACTGACTTGGTGTTCCTCTCCTTTAATAATACTATAGCTACTGTGGTGGGCACTGTTATCTTATATATCCATGTAGGTCCTCGCATTATTCATAAACTCTTCTATATTTTAGAAGGAGAGTTCTAATATAACATATTGCTTGGATGACCTTAGATACATACTATGGCATGCATACCCTCAACTTTGTACCACGGTGTCAAGATTGAGCACAATGATGAGTGCATGTTCTACCCATTGACCCACCTCTATTTAAAACATGCAACATGACTTATAGTCCCAATGATATTCTCATTACATTAAAGACATCATCTTCTCTGCATGATACTTATGAAGCTTTCATAAGTTTTAATACTTTGGTTACATAGATACCGAAAACACAAATTCCTGACAAAGATCCCATGGAGGAAACTTTTAAATGTTTGTCACTCAGAGAATATCATTTTTTTATGCTTGACATGTTCCATACTCCAAAAGAGTATGAAAAGATTCATATGAAGCTAAATTATGATCCCCATATTGGGATGGTCATTCCTTATGGGCTCCCTAACCTTCAAACTCATTTCACATATGGGGAATTGATCAGGATCCCACTATTGACAATCCATCCTCTTCACCACATCCATTTATCTGTGACTTCTCTTTCTTGAGCAAGCCTAGTTTCACTCACACCTATCTTTATAGGTGTTACTAGAAAGGATTTGGTTTGGGTCATTATGAACAGGGTGTTTATATGCCCATTGAATATCCCACTAGCAAAACCATTGAAAATGCTAAAAAGAGGCATTAAGTGGGTTATTACAAACTAGCTAAATTCACCAAAACTTACCATATACCAATTATTGAAGATTTAGTCTCTCCTTCTCCACCATCAGCTACTGAATCAGAGGGATTTATACCTCCTAATTTTTTATCTATTTTTTCAATAAATGTCATCCATTTAGGGCCTCTCACCTATCACTAGGGTAAGGAAACAAGGTCCCTTCTTCTTGTTCATCCTAAAATGATTGATGAAGACTCTCCCACTATTAACACTATTGAATGTCAAGATGATGATGCTATTCTCACATACATAGGTGTAGATGATTCCTATATCCAATGATCACTCCCATCTAAAACACAAGTTATATTAAATGAATCAACCATTGACATCAATTTTCCCTCTCATGATAACCCCTGTGTCCTTAATATTGGCCAATATTTAGATTCCTCTGAGCAAGATAATTATGCCACATTTATTAAAAACCATAGAAAAGCCTTTACTTGATCTTATAATAACATGCTTGGTATTGACCCCTTTATTATCACCCATAACATTATCACCAATCAAGATGCTAAATCTGTTAAGTAAAATCTTTACAAAATGCATCCTCATATTTCTCTCCTTGTCAAAGAAGATTTCTAATTCCTCCTTTTTTAAAAATTTATCCAACCCATCAACTACCCATAATGGGTTTCCAATATGTTCCTATCACAAAAGTGACCAGAGGAATCTGTATTTGCACTGACTACTATGACCTAAACCTTACTTTTCCAAAATATGACTTCCCATTGCCAAGTATCAACCAAATTGTTGATATAATAGCTGGCCATGAGATGTTATCACTTATGAATGGGTTCTCAGGATATAATCAAATCCTAGTTTCTCCCAAGGATCAACACAAGACAACTTTCATTACCCCATGAGGGACTTTCTATTATTGGGTCATGCCTTTTGGTCTGAAGAACACTGGTGCCACCTACCAACATGCTATGACTTACATCTTCCATGATCTCCTACACAAAATTATGGAATGATACATGGATGACTTACTTAGAAATTCTAAACTTTGCTAAGATCACTTGATGATTCTCAAAATCATATTTACTCATCTCCTCCAATATAACGTTTAACTAAACCCAAAGAAATGTGTCTTTGGTGTCCTTTTAGGTAAACTCTTAGGATTTATCATTTTTCTCTATGGTATTGAAGTCAACCCTACTAAGGTTTGAGCAATACTATATATGCCTCCACCTACTAATATTAAATAACTTTGTCACTTCAAGGTAAACTTCAATCAATACTAATAACTGTTTGATCAACATCATTTTTAGTGAGATTTCAATATTAGAGATCTCATATTAAAATAAAATCAACATGTGATGAACATGGAGACAATAAAATAGGGTAAGTTTACTCCTAATTGGATTGGACCCTACATCATAACTCACAAGTATGACTCAGGAACTAATCGCTTGTCTTATCTCAAAGGAAATCCAGAACCTGAACCTTTAAATGCCTTACACTTATGACCATTCTTTTGTTAATCAAGTGATTCTTCACCTCATGTTTAACTTGAGCTCATCCCTTGAGCACCCATATTACATTCATCTCCCTTCCTCTTAACCCTTACTCCTACACACTTAGTTAACTTGCGAAGTGTTATGGTTTTGCCTTCAAAGTGGAAAACCCCTAAGCCTCTATAGGCTTGTCCATGAATAATTTTTTTGAAAAAAAAAATGGGATATGTAGATAAGTTATAATCTATTAGGTCATGATTCTCAATTTAGACTACTCCCTTAAAGGACATCTACATACCTTATCTTTGATACTATCAATAGACTTCTCCCTTGAAGGATAACTATTTAAAATAAAAAACAATTGCTTAGACCACTCCCTTGAAGGATGTCTAGGCCAAGCTTTGTTATCAAGGGAAATAAATAAAAAATAAAATAAAAAAATAAAAATAAAAATAAAAATAAAAATAAAAATAAAAATCTTCTCATATTTATCAGCTTCATACAGCCTCAACACAAACAACATCCTATTGTAGGCTTCCTGTATTGATTAGTTTACACAAAAAAAAATCTTTAAGTCATGGACTTGCCTATAGTAGCTCTTTAGTTACCCAAAATAGGGGCATATCATCCCCACTTCAAAGGTTATGCTACCTAAACATTTTCACTCATTTTACCCTTTTCCCCTCATACTCTTTTAATGGACTTTGAACTCACATAACACAAAGTGAACACGATGCTTCTCTAACAAATAAAATGGTAAAATGATGCAAATCATGAAAGAGGCTCATATCCCTAAGCCTATTTATGTTATGATTATGGTCTTTGCCAGTACATGAGCATTCTACCTCTTTATTTCCCATCCCAATGAGCACTCTCCACCTGTCTACGTCTATGTGAGCTAGAAGTTGTGGCACATGTCACTAAACTCTCCTACTCTCTAAACTCAAAATACATCTAAATCTATGGGAAATCCCTAATGTACCTCTCATAATAAGCAATATCATCAAGGTAAGTGTTATACCTTGCTAGAGATACAATCTACGGTAGTCTCATTGTGCCTACTGAAGGCCCCTATAGGTGTCCTTATGGTGGAGGAGTAGCCTGACTTGTTTCTCTCAAACTATCCCTCTCTTCTATCAATGTAGTAACCTAACCTTGTAATACCCCAACCTAGCCCTATAATGCCCTGACCTGGCCATGAAATGTCACCATCAATGCCTAAGTTACATCTCAAGCCTGCACTACCATATCTCAAGCCTGTATTATTACATCCTTTACATGTATCACTACATCTCAGGCCTGTATGGTTGTATCTCTCTCTCATCACTCCTTGTAAATCTGGTGGTGGCCTCCTAACCTAAAACATGGGATGCAAACCTATCCACCATGCAAGATATGTCATTATGTATTTAAGATATCCTACACCCAACCCTGCTAGTAACTCATCAAAATTTGGCCCATCTATCTCTTGGGGCAAGGGTAGGGGTGCATCTATATCATCCCTCATTTATCAAGGGAAGGTATGAGGTACATCCTATATCAAGTTGAACTATCTCCTAACCCATGCCATGGGTGTCATCTCTAGCTTGCTGGCTCATCTCCCTCTGACCCATAATATGCTCTATAAACCAACAAGCTACTCTCCTTATCCTCTGAATGTAAGGTATGTAAAGTAGGGTCTCCACATAATGTCTATAGGGATAAATCCCTCTATCATGTACCTATGATGATCAATATCTTTCACTATGACATCTACTTAGGTCTGGGCCATACCATCTCTCCACCATCTGAAACCAACCCTAAAACTGGTTACAATCATGGTAAGTAACCCCAATGGTCATGTCACCATGATATTTTTGTATGCCCAATAATGGATTATATTCTTGACACACAAACTATATCATCATCATAGTCTCAATCCCCATATCTCTTTGTATAATTATGCCAAAAAATTTGGTATCCATGTGAATACAATCTACTGCTCAACCATCTATGCCAGAATAGCTATTAACGCAATAGGAAATCTCCCACCATTTACATATAGTAGTGCATACATTATAATCCCTATCATCATCAGGATGTTTAACCAATGTTTCTCCTCATCATCAGTATACAATAGCTTGTAAGCAAAGCTCATCAAGTGATAGGTTACCTCGCTAACTTGCTCTCCAAATAATTTCACCATGTGAATATCATGCTCCTCTCTTAAACATGAAAATAGATATTCACCCTACAGTGGCAACCATAAAATCCTATACACATCCTCTTGTGTCACTATCAACTCTCCAACTAAAAAATGGAATGTGTTGGTGGTGTGATCCCACCTCTCGAACAATGCTATCATCAAACTCACATCTCATGCAACTCTAAAATATCATTGCACTCCCCTAAACCTATGGATTCCATGTGCTCCAACTCATCTAGGGTGACATCCCTTCTCATCTATGTCAATAGCATAGGTAGGTGATCCCATAACATCAACTCCTACCTAGCCTACATCCATACACACACACCTCAAGTAACATACTTTCTAATATAACTTACCACCACTTTTTTCCCTTCTTTTTGGGAGAACTACATTATTCTAAGGCCCTCAACTGGGCTATGTGGGAACCACTCAGTCAACATGGGGTATTATGAGGTTAGCTTAACCATATACCCACCTAACTATCTAACCTAATCTCCCTTCTCCACCCTAGGCCTCATTGCCTCTCTCTCCACCATAAGCCCAACTACCTATCACAACTCTAGGCCTCATGAATTATATCCCTAACCTTCGACCCTATGACTTATATTTTAAGCCTTAGGTCCCCTGACCTATTTTAACCTATCTTTTCTTAACCATTTCCCCTAACACTCTTTTAAGCATACCTTAGATTTTTTCCCCTATGTACTGGGAGAACTACATTGGCTTGATGCCCTTAATTGGCTATGTAGGCAACACTCAGTTGACATGGGGTCTTCTGCGGCTAGATCTGCTATTAGGTTCATTGACTACTTCAATTAGGGATCTAAAATTGACCTTTTCTCCTATTTTGGGTTATTTAAGGTCATTAACATTAGTTTTATATGCTAACATCAGTGCTTTGTGTCAACCAACATTAGTAGACCACACTAACATCAACATCATGTTGGCCAATGTTGATGGACCCCACTGACATCAACAATTGGTTTAGCCCTAAGGCTAAATAACCCATCTCCCAACTTTAAATTTTAACCTAAAAGCTACCCCCAAACCCCTCCCAAAATCATCTAAACCTACCCTCACCTCATTTCCTACCCCTCTAATAGCATTCTTTCCCACCAAACTTCAAATTTAGCCTAAAATAGAAAATTAACAAACTTAAATTCAAAATCAAATTAAAGGGGATCTTACCTCATCTCTCCATCTCCTCCAAGCTAGAATAACTGACACTTGTGGTGGCACACCTCCAGCTGGGTCCCCTCTTAGCTCTACCATCTCACCAACACTTAGAGCTCTTTTTCTCTCTAATTAAATGTTACAAATGAGTTATGATGATCCACCAAACCCCTTTTATTAGGTTTGGTCACCCACTGATGTTGGTATCCTTAACTTAAGCTATCGATGTTGACACTATTTATTACTAACATTGGTGACATAACTGATGTCAGCACCCTTGAATTAGAGTTTCCACCAACAACCACAACCTTTTGGACTCTACCCTTAATCTATGGAAACCAATCTAGAGATCACATATATCTCCCCAAACATGACAACCACCCTTGGAGATCACTTAAATCTCTACCCATGATGAATTTGACTGGAGATCATGAATATCTCCTTGATCATTAACCCTTTTAAACCAACCTTGCATTGTTTGTCTTGACTATTTATGCTAACTTGTTATAGTTGGATATTGTACACATGCATGTATATTAGGTGTTTTAGATGGTGGCCAAGCTAATCCTATCACTTGAAACCTTTTGTGTTCCCTAAGGGCACTTCTTACCTCAGATACTTAGCTCACATAGACCATTGGAGCTACAATTTGATTGTTTTAAACTTATCAGCTATCACTTACAAGCTATGATCTAGTTATTTCTATCCAAGTCCTCCTCCACCTTACATGTTCTTGATTTTATCAACTATAGCTCATAGTAGTATACATGCAAGCAGTGATACCATGTTTTCATCCACTCACCCAATTCACTTTTTATCAAACCAATACTCGATTCTAGTTTTTCCTCTATCATTTCCCATTTTGAGGGGGGATACCTCATCCAATACCTAGAGCATATAACTCTTATTTTTGTCTTGCAACTTATGAAAGAAAATTACTAGATAAAAAGGGGAAAATATAGACACCAAAATTATGTCACACATGTGCATAACTTCCTATGTTGAAACCCACCTTAAGCCTCTTTTCAATAATTATAATTATCCTTCCTAACCCATGCTTTTACCCCTAACACATTTTATTAATTTAAAATATTTAATTAAGTTAATTACAAATCACTTATATAACATTACCTAGCCACCTCATCCAAAGACTAGTTCTTACCCTTTGAGTCACCTCAAGACTTAGTCCCCTTATCCTAACTACCCATGACTTGTTCTTACCTCAAAAATAAATTCCTAACTAACTACATCCTTATTAACCTTCCATTTCTACCATTTCTTAATGGATACCACACTTGGCATGAGGAAGAACAAAAAATAAGCTAAAACATCCCTTTTACCTATTCTCATGGTAGTGATGTTGGTCAACCCACGACTAACGTCAGTAGGATCACCAATGTCAGTTACTTAAGCCAAACTCCAAACTAATGTTTAGGTTAGTAGAAATCAAGAAAACTCATTTTTACTCACATACATGCTTTTTGGGCATTCAAATTTTCACATCTCGACTTATTGTTACCTTACAGAAGTCAATCTAGACTAGGAACCAAGCTCTTGAAAACCAGTGGCACATGCTTGTTTTCTCTATTCAAGGCATTGGTTTGACAAGCCTTATAGCAGACATCCATTCAGTACTTATCTTCCAATCACCTCTTCATCTAAGTACATCACTTATTCTATAAGTCTTTAAGTGGTTACTTTATAATCACTTTATATCTACTATTTATTGTTTTACACATTCCTAACTGAACCCTTATGAAGGAGTTATAAAGATTCCCCATTTATTTCCTCTATTCCAAGACACCAAACCTCTGACCAGACCCATCCAAATAATACTCTCTCTTTCAACTTTCCCCAACCTTCTAGACCTAACCAAAACCATTTCCCAGACCTAGAAAAGCCTTTTGCAAGTTTCTAAGAAATTATTTCCCCTACCAACATTAGTCAGCCAACCGATATCGGTCACACTTACTTACTGACCTTGACAGCTTAACCAACACCGGCAACTATGGATTTTCAATAACCTCTTTAACACCTACCTAGACAACTTCCAAAATACAAACCAAATATACCACCTACACTTTGTTGCTCTTTATTATACTTAAGTTGTGAATAAGGGTAACATATCTCTCTTTTACTCTCTCTTTACTATTTATTACTCTTTTATTTCTTAAAAGTGGACTATCATCGCTAAGGAAGTTTGACACTTCCTAGAACAAGCACTTAGCTTGGCATCCCACTCAAATATCTACTAACAAATATTTTTATTGTAGTGCTTTCTTACCTATAGGTAGTCCTCCCCAACTAAAGAGGAGTGCTCACAACGTCTAGATATGGAACATAAACCAATTCGGGTTCATTTTGATCATTTATCCCTATCTTTCTTCTCTATTTTTTTTAGACTTGAAATAGACATAATTTTAGCAAAACACACCCCATCAAGGCTCCTCTATATAATGTGTTAGAATAATGGCCTCATAATAACATAACTCCTTAACTATTTCCATGTAACATGCCATGGAGATGCTACTTGGTGGTCCTCCTGGTGTTTTAGCTCCTCTAATCTATCTCAAGAAGTCCTTCTCCTAGGTCACCAAGGCTATTGAAGTCCTAACTTAGTCTCTCTCACTCATCATAGTGGCTAGCTAACCCTGTAAGGTAATGACCTAGCCCTATAATTTAAGCACCCATATCTAACACCTAATTACCCTAATTTTTTCCTATACCATACCTCTAACCTACCTAACCTACCATTTTTTATTTTCACCCAAAAATTCAACCAAAACACCCTACAACCTAAAACCTAGGGCAAAATCCAAACCCCCCCAAACCAAAAATAAACTAACAAAACACAACCAAAAATGACCAAAATAACTAATGTATTAATTTAGGGTAGCCCATACCTCATTCCTCAACTATCATCAAGGACTAATTTTGGATCCCACTACTTGGCCACATCCCTATCTATCTTACATCCCCAATCTAATACTCTGGTCAACTCAACATAAATTTCACACTCAAACAATCAATAACCAGCTCATCAACACTCTCACATAAAACACCAAAGTAACAAATATACAAGAGTCAAGAGAGTCAAAATCATAAACAAGTGAAAATGATAACTCTTTTTCAATTTTTATCTGTTATGATTTAAGGGTTTCCCCTTGACCATTGATGGTTAGGGTGACCACCAATGGTTAATTTTGGGAGTCATAACTGTTGATGGTCAGGATGTCTACTTTTCAAAATTTTGGCACCAACACCGTAGTGCCAATTTTAGGATATGACCTTATCCACCTACCCTACCAACCACATCCACTTTAACATTAGCCATTCTATCATAAACTATCACATATTTAAGATTACCTTACCTTGTCCTTTTTTAATGCACCAACCAACACTGCCATGTTGAACATTTGAATTTACACCACTTAGTATACACTAGACCATTTGTGATTTTCCTAAGAGCACTTCTTACCTTGGATACCTATGAAAACATCAACCCTATCTAAAAGACTTGATAAGAATAACTTGATCAGCTATGCCTAATGTTGTGGCTTAGTTACCCTGTCACTAGTCCTTTTAGAACCAACTATTTATTTTCACCAACTATGGAAACTAAATATATGCATGATCTTAGATATCATACTTAGTCACATTTTTCACACATGTTTATGCTTCAAATATGCAACATTTTTATCACCAACCTTGTGACTCACCATAACTGCTTATCAAACCTACACCCAATTATGCTTTACCTCTTCGACTCTTGATTTGAGGGGGAACACCTCCTCCTATGCTTGAGGAAACCAAACCTTCAACTTGTAATCCATTTTTTATTTTACAACTTACTGACATAAATTACATAAAAAAGGGGTAAAATGTAGACACTAAAAAAATACAAACTATAGTTCTAGATGTCAAAACACCCCTAGATCAGACCATTACCCAACCTTTGACCATGACCCTAAGTTAGTTTAGCTAACTAGCTAAACCCAACTTAATAACCTACCATTTTACCCCACTTAACCTTTAATCCTTGACTGTCAATGGCCACCTTGACTACTGAAAATCACCCTAATTGTTGATGGTCATACTTAGGTCTTCCCCATCTAAACAAAGACAACTCGAGCTATGTACAAGATAACACGTTAAAATTTAATATGGATGGTAAGATAAAACATCACAATAACTAACCAAACCTCATATAGACCTTCCACCCCCATCTCTTTTTCCTATAAAAGAGAGGAGTAAGAGGTGAAAAAGGGATCCATCATCCATTCAACTAGCAGTCATCAGGAACTTTTAACATCAAGAACTTCTTTACAAGTCTTCCCTTCAGCAAGTCAAAAACTATGATAGAGACCTGAACATCTACCAAAATTTCTCTAAAACCAAAAGTACCATCACTTTATCAATTTTTTTCTCAATCTACCATCAGCCATCAAGCAATGAGCTAAGTACTTTTTTTGTTTCAAGTTTTGATTATTTAGTTTTTGACATCTTTACTTAAACTACACCCTTTTGCTTATTACCCTTTGACCCTTTGATTCTAAATATACCTTAAACACTTTTTTCTATCCATTATGTAACCATTTTTTGAACACCTTCATAACCCATAATAATCATTGATGGTCACCCTAACCATTGATGATCACCTTCAACCACCAATGGTTACCCAACCAATAATAGTCACCTTAATCCCTGATGATCACCCTAACCATTGATGGTCACTGAGGTAGGAAATAATATCAAGTTATTTCCACCTACTTACCCTCACCCAAGTTTTATTTTATATCTCTATATTTATTCATAGAGCCCCCACCTATCTTCTAGACCCGACTTGACCCATTTATCATCAATATTGATTTGCTTATTGTTATAATTATTCTATTTCCCTTTAACAAGCATTTATTTATTTTTTCATTCCATTTCAATCTTTTCTATCATTTGATGCAAGTAATTCATCATTATTTCTTTCAACTTAACTATTATAATAGAGTGGATTAAAAACCTCCTAGTAGGCTCATGCTTCTTGGATCTAGCTCACGTTAGGAAATCCACCTTGTTATCCATCTAAAAACCCATTTGCTTTAGTGCTTTCTTATCTCCAAGTCATTCTTCCTAATACAAAGAGGAGCTCTTCACAATCATTTATATCACATGCACACAAATAAATAAAGGGGAAAAGGCACTCCAAGATTGAGGGTTCTCTTGGGAGGTAAAGATTCTAATGCTTATCCCACTAATATAAATTTAAAGGATAAGATTCTAATGCTTCTCTTTCAAAATTTTCCATAAATAAGTTTGACATAATAGGAGAAAGTGGTGATCCCATTGTTCTAATTAAGTGAGCCATCTTTGATGGGTGTGGGTACCATCTTGGACACATCAGGAGGTCTATATCTTTGTCTAGCTAGAAATACATCCACCTAATTCATCTTGGGTTGTGATTTGAACCATGTTACATTTGATAGATGGATGGGAAAAGGTACTCCAAGATTGAAGATTCTCTTGGGAGGTAAAGAAAGGGAGAAATGAATACCCATAAAGTGTCTAAATGGATTTAAGTCATCCAAGAAGATTCTAATAGGGGACTTCATGATGTTTTAAAGATAATGAATAGAATGCTAAAGAAATAAAAATTGATAATTTGTCTAAATAAGAGAGCAAGGTCAGAAATAAGAGTACAAAGTCGACTAGGTTGACTATGTATTAATGAAAATAGCACTGATAAGAGTACCAAGTTGACTCAATACTATAGACAAGAAAGAAGATAATTTGATAAGGATACTGAGTCAACCAAGACAAATTAGTACTATAACTTGATTTGTAAAAAAGAGTATTAGGTCAACCAAGTCAATTTAGTACTACAGTCAGGAAAAAAGATAGTCTGTAAGAGACTATGTTGGATAGAATGATAATGTGCTGAAAATAAGGGAAAAATTTGTAATGTAATTTAAAACATGAAATGGAAGCAAACACAAATAATTGGATCAATGAGAATGATCCAATTGGCACACAACACAAAACCTTGCGCCAACATTGGCCAATGCAAGTTTTTTAAATACAACATATAATGAGCAGAGAGAAAGCAGTCAATTTAAAAGTAAATTTTAAATAAGTGGTCATCTTGAGTGCTTGTTATATTATTATAAAGTGTTATTTTAAGTGTGATAGGGAAGTTGGCTAAAAATAGGGAACTAAAAATCAATATATGGATGGTTTTAGGATGTTTTATATAAAATGGATCTATGTTGGTAATGGTATTGGCCTAGTATTAGGGCCTACCTCCTCACTTCACATTTGTATCCATGTTATTCACATGTGTGAAAAATAAAGGATCAAGAAGAGCCTCCATGAGGGACATGTTATAGGTTACACTTGAATTTTTATAGGATTTGATAGGTTTCATTATATAAAAGTAATGGTTAAATGTTTTAACCATATTTTCATCTCATTCAAATCTCCCAAACATGACTAGTCACTTTGTACTAATCCTCTAAGTAGCATTCATGTTCCCAGCCTGAGGACTATGTTATGAGGTTGCCTACAGAAAATGGTTTCAAAAGGTCTTATCTTCTATTGTAAAATTTATATTAGGATCATGACCTCATGATAAATGTAATGAGGAAATGGAGAAATTATCTTAGGGTATAAATTATCAAACATGTATCCTATGAATACTTAAAGCATGAAAAATTTAGACTTACAGGTCTGTAGACCTGTATGTCTCTTTTTCATGAGAGATGCAAGAAATATATATCAATTTTGGAATTTTTAAGACATAAATGGTTAAGGTAATATTTTATCTAAACTTTTAGAATTTAAATATCAATGGAGAAAGTGTAGCTTCAAAACCCAATGCTCAAGATATTCCAATGACACCTACATGCAAAATGGTAAAATTTGAGAAATTTGAGGCCTTAATTTATCATGGAGAATATATAAAAATGCACATGTGAGATGAAAAGAACAAATGAGATATTTATAATTATACTATAAACCCCATATTTCTCTCATTATATGACTAAATGCATTGAGAAAGTGAAAAACCCCAAATAGGCCTCTTACATGTAGAGTAAACGAAAACAAACGTGTATTATCAAGTAGATGAAAGTGATAAATTTTTTTAAGAGGGTAAAAATAAGAAAAATAAACTCTAAAAACTATTAAAAAGATTATTTAAATTCTTAGTGACTTGTATAATAGGTCATAAACCCCAAAATGTAGTTAAGACATGCAATGACTACATACAGGTCTGCTTGAGTAACTCAAGTTGGTTTTAAAACTTGAGAAGAATATGTAGTATATAATAGTAGAGTTGTGGTTTATATTAATAATAAAATTAAAATAATCACTATAAATAAAATATAATTATCATATATAATGATCAAAATAGATTCACTTGAACCCTCTACAGTCACATAATCAAACTATCTCCTATGGGCCTACTTAGTAAAATGAAAGATGCCTACTTAGTTTGAAATACAAAGGTCTATGGGAAGAATAAAATCACATGAAAATGATTCTCTAATGTTATCATAAATTTATATGATCTTTAGGGTCAATAAAAATGATGTCAATTTTGTATAATATCCCTCTAAGGATAATTAGTACATTTTTTTTGAATTTTTTGGTATTAACTTACAAATGACACAATTATAATATGAAAAAAATAAGGACACAAACTATAATATTTATTAACTAACTAATTAAACTATATATATATATATATATATATATATATATATATATATATATATATATTGCAAATAAAATTCTTACATAATAACTCCTTTGAAGCACCAATATAGTTTCTAAATGAAACCATCTTAAGCTTGTCAGTGAGGATCTTTCACCACCAAAACTAACAAACCTTAAAGGGTTTCCATCCTCAAATATTTATTCACTCTAAATATTTTCATCCTTAGGATATGACTAATCTAAACCAAGTTCAAACTTCACAAATTAGGGGATGGGGGAGAGTGGCGGTTGTTATCATATTCACCATTCATTAATTACAAAGGGAGATGACTCTATTTATATAGAAAATGTGAAGGGGATAGAGAAAAGAGGGAAATTTCATGAAGAAGGAAGAATGACACCCCACTCCAAATGGGATCAATATTTATTCATAGTTAATTTTTTTCACTTGTGCCAATGGTCAAAAAGGAAGGGAATCCAAGGAGATAAGATTAACCACCTCCTTTATCTTTATTTTCCACTTTCATATGCTTCCAAGCTTCATTTGCACATGCTTCTAAATGGAACCTCACTCACACATGTGAAGGGGAATAAAAAATAGTAAACTTTTTTCATATTTATCCCATGTGCACACATGATTCCAAACCTCATTTTTTATTCTCCCACACTCAAAAACATGCATCTTTCCAAGGCTAGCACCCAAACTATTCACCCTTATCTTTTCCACCCATGAACAAAGACATGTGAAGCATAAAATATAAACTTTGTCTCTTAGTGGAATGGGCCATCCCACCCACTTCACATGAATTTTATCTCATGTGATATCCCCCATGGGCCATGACACATCATCCAAAATCCACCTCACCTACTAAATCATCATCTGCATCACCTACCACATCACTATGAATAGTGATAGTGAATACTAACATGTGAATAGTGACTTGACACAATAGTATTCCCTTACATCACTTGATTTAGCCTAAGAGAATGAAATAGGCTAACAGTATTCTACAAATGACCCATAAGGAAAATAGGGACATTACAATCCTCCCTTCCCAAAGATTTCTTGTCTTCAATCAATCTGGTTAACCTTATGGATCTAAATACTAGGATCCCAAACTAGCTATGGTAATTTTCAATTCCCAATCCTCAAATCTGATTGTGATATATTTGGCTTGAAACAATTTTTTTGTGCCACTTTAATAAAATCTAGAAATTTAGTGCTAAATTTCTTAGTTAACACTTTTAAAACTTTTGATTTTTCACCCAAACCAAAATTAACATGGCTATAGAAATCATCCTCTATAATTAGAAGCATATGCCATAATTTTTCAACAAATATTTTAAAGTCATGAATTATAAGATTTTATAATTCTTGAACATGATTTCTCTCTAATCCACTGACAAGAATGTAAATGGAATCATATGGTGTTTGATCTCTACCTTCTTTCTCAAACTCATCTAGGTGATTTTCACATGCAACTTTTGAGTTCTTTGGTAAGATCACTAAATTAAAGTTCTCTTGAAGAATATCAATCTCAATAATTATTGGATTGATTTATTTAGCTCTCTATTCATTCTCTTTCTTCCATAATTAATTAACATTAGCCTCCACCTCCTCTGATAAGTGCACATCTACATTCACCTGATCTCCCTCTTAGTCACCTAGATCACTACTCGTGACTCCTTATACCTTCTCCTCTTAACTATATAAATTTATTTGAATTTTATATGCATATGAGGAAACTGATTCCACCTATTTAAATGGTGCCAATTCTCTAGAGTGAAGTTCTAAATCCTTGTTATCAAACTTGTTAATAAATCTTTGCATGAATTCCATATAAGAAGTGACACTATCATGTCTCAAGGTCACTAAGCCATGATACCACCACTTATGAGATTCCCCTTTTAAATGTATTATATCATACTCAATGGATTATATCTCTAACATGGGGTTAAACTAAAAACATTTGTCTAATTATTATACCCATGGGCGTACACTAAACTTGTTGGAACCATCAAAACAAGGAATAAATGACTTACTCATCATTCATGCAAACATCTTAAACTTTTATTATTATGATTGAGCCAAAAATTTGCTCATTTTATGTTGTGCCTTAGCAAAAACATTCATCATATGTTCCAAACTAGATGGCTCCATTCTTATTGAACACTTTTGAATAAATCTCTTTCTCCTACTAGTAATAGTTAAAACTACACATGCAATGGTTGATACTTGACATCATAGTGTTGATCACAAACATTCAATAATGAAATCCTCAATAAAAGATTAAACACCAATAGGATAGTATGATGAACTATGCTCTGATACCACTATAATATCCCTCTAAGGATAATTAGTACAATGTTTTTGACTTTTTTGGTATTAACTTACAAATGACACAATTAGAATATGCAAAAATGAGGATATCAACTATAATATTCATTCACTAATTGATTACATAGTATCAATAAATAAATACATAGAAACACTAAGAATATATATAACATATAGATATGATAGATCAATTGGATACATAATAACTCCTTTGAAGCACC
This sequence comes from Torreya grandis, assembly GCA_037957365.1. Taxonomy (NCBI): domain Eukaryota; kingdom Viridiplantae; phylum Streptophyta; class Pinopsida; order Cupressales; family Taxaceae; genus Torreya; species Torreya grandis. The sequence goes on along the minus strand of JARHVA010005107.1, from coordinate 1,253,917 downwards.
AATGCAATTTTTGAATTAAACCACCTTAAGCTAGCTAGGGAAGGATATTTCACCACTAAACCTAGTAAACCTTGAGGGTTTTCATCCTCAAAGATTTCTTTGATCCAATGGTTTTCATCTTTATGAGAGGAATAAGCTGAACCAACTTAAAACTTCACAAATGGGGAGTGGGGGTTTATTATATTCAACATTCATGAATTACAAAGGGAGAGAACTCTCCTTATATATAAATTGTGAAGGAGTGAGAGAAAAGAGGGAAACTTCATGGAGAAATAATAATGGCACCTCAATAGAAGTGGGATCACTATTTATTAATAGTGCCTTGTTTTTCACTTGTGTCAATGGCCAAAAAAGAAGGGAATCCAAGGAGACAAGATCAACCACCTTTTTTATCTTTATCTTCCACCTTTATATGCTTCCAAGCTCCACTTGCACATGCTTCCAAATGGCACCTCACTCACACATGTGAAGGAAAATAAATAATAGTAAACATTTATCATCATCCTCACATGTGCACACACTCTTAAAAACCTCTTTTTGTCTTATCCCACACTCTAAAACATGCATCTTCCCAAGGCTGGCACCCCAACTATTCACCCTTGTCTTTTACACCCAAGAATAGAGACATTTGAAACACTGAAGATAATAACTTTTTATCTTAGCACAGTGGGATGCCCCACCCTCTTCACATGAATTTAATCTCATGTTATTTCCCCCATGAGCCATAACAAATCATCCATAAGCTACCTCACCTACTACATCACCTACCACATCACAATACTCTCTTCCCAAATATTACTTGTCCTCAAGCATTAATTACTATACTCTCTTCCCAAATACTCTCCCTCAAGCATTAATATTCTAAAAATGGAAAATTACAATACTCTCTTCCCAAATATTACTTGTCCTCAAGCATTACTTACTCACCTCCTGATTCCAAATACCAAGATCCCAAACTAATTATGGGAATTGGAAATTCCCCATTTTTGATCCTTCATGTGATATATTTGTCTTAACATAATTCTATTGTGTTACTCTAATATAATCATGGACTATAAGCCACACACCAAGTGATTCTATAACAAACACTTCCTCTAGAGCAATTTCAATATTCCCATCTATGCCACATGTTTGGGCTATGCCATACTTTTCTATACTATTCATGGTTAAACCTAAACATGGAATAAACATATTAATGAAATATAGAGCTCCTTTTACTAATTCATCATGCCTTGTAGGCATGTTTTTCAACTCTCCTGTAATGCTTATAGCATGCTTCTCATGATGGCTTGCAAAAGGCCCATTCTACTTGTGTGCACTTACATGCACTACCTCCATAAATTCATATGACTTATCAATAGTTATTGATTTATAAAAATCCAAATAAACATACCATTCAATATATTCATCATCATGGAGACTCATGTATACCTCACTTTCAGATGCACCAAGTGATTCTTCTTCCTTATATTCCATTGTTTTAATTACGTTGTTCACATTATCACTCTACTTGAATAAACATGTAGGTTGAAAACCACAAGAAAATAATTATCCTTACATAAAATGCCTTTTCAAAATTTCCATATTATGTTTAACCAATCTCTTTAACAAATCATGTGCCATTGGTGACACATCTTGCTCCATACTCCATATAGCCAATAAGTTAGCTAACAAAATCTTATAAATATCATCATCCACATTAAAAATCAAAGACCTAATAGATTTCATGGAATTGATAACCTTATATGAATGAGCCTCATCAATAACCTTCCAAAATGTTTGAAACATTTCAAAAATAAGAGCTTCACAATTAATATCTAGCATTACAACACAAAAACACACTCTTTCCACATTTTGTTGAGGTATTGTGTGAAAAATTATTAATTTAATGTTATTATATAATGTCAATATATTTTTTAATAGGTTTATCATAGTTTAGTGTGTAACTATATGGATAATATGGTAAGATTTTATATTTTCATATATAGGTTTGGTTTTATTATTAGGAGATTAGAGGTTAATACTTGAGAGTTTGTACAAATTTTGAAATCCCCTATTATAGGAATCAGAGTCCTATATATTTGTAATGTGTTTGAATGAAATTAAGAGAGTGTAATATAATATTATTTTTAGTGATTTTAAATATGTTTGTGTATTCAAATCAATGTTTTAACATTGTTTTATATGTTAATCGTCTGCAAAACTAAATAAGCCCCATCATTTGGTATCAGAGCCAACAAATGGTATGATAACTTTGTGGGGAGTATATTGCAATCAAGATGAGAGTCTTTGATAATAAATTTTTATATTATTCATGTTTAGGTAACTTTATAAAGGATTTTTAGAGTCCTATGGCCTATGATTGAAATTCTATGGTCTATGGTCAATTAAATATTGATATATTAGATTTATTTATTGATCAATTGATTATTGGTATATGAAAATGGTATTTCAAGCATATAATTTTGTATGAGTATATATGTTGATATAAATTTAAAAATAATGTCTTCCTTTCATATATTCATTATTGTATCTCTTTGTGATGCCAATTGTACTAAATTTATAGAACAATGATTAGTGATTGTAGCTATCCTAGTTTGATCTCTTCTAGATTGAAATCAACATTTAGTTTGACTAATTTTTCTTTATATATAGTTCAATTTTTAAAAATTAAAATTGATTCAATCTCACATTTTGTTATTATATTGGTTTATCAATATATGTTTTCACTCAATCTAAATACAACTTGTTTGACACTATGATCTAGAACGTGTCATTACTAACCCATGCTCAAATGCACAAAGGCATCATATGAACCTATACAAAGGATTTTTGCACAAGGATATTTTAATGGTATAAAAATTAAGAGAAGATATCAATAATAAGCTCATGATCCAATGGTGAGCTGGTGGAAAAATAAAATTAGAAATCTTGATTCACACAAAGCAATTGTATTGTATGTATATATATATATATATATATATATATATATATATATATATATATATATATATATATATATATATATATATATATATTCTCTATAGCTTCAATGTGTTATTCAAATACCAATTCTCTCACCATGCACTATGTGTCAAACTCAACATGGTTTGTTTGTTTATATCGCATGTTGTCTTAGGTCAAAGTATTTATTAAATATAGTTTCTTAAGTCATTTTATTTGTTTTAGTTTTAAAGTCTTTCTATATAGGTTATAGTTTAAGATATTAAAGTTAAGTTATATTTTTTCATATGTTTATTTTTTAGGTCATGGTCAAAATAATAAGTCATAAAGTCATGAAGTATAGTTTGTCAAAAAAAATAGTTATTAGAATTAAGTTTTTGAGTCATTAGTTCAATAGTATGGGTATATTTATTTGATCCATGATAATAAAATATTGTATGAGATATGATCAAATAAATTTGAAGTCCTTATTAAAATGTCATTTATATAAAAATTTCAAAAATTTCAAATTCAAAGTCTTTTTTGGTCATCAATGTCAAAAATTTTAAAAGTATCAAGTCTAGAGTCAAAAAAAAATCTGGGTCCATTATCAAAATTGTAAAAAAAAAATTGCCTCATAGATGAATTTTTTATTATGCATGATGTCTAAATTATGGGAAGTCTTGTCATCACCAAAATGACCTTCATCAAGATAAAAACTGATTAAATAACTTCCTATAGTGGAGGATAGAGGCACAAGAGGTTGGTAGTCTTTTAGTGACCTCTCATCAGTCATCAAATATGGGACCACACCAATGATTTGGTGAGTTGTGTGTGTGTGTTTTCTGAATAAGAATATAATATCATTCTTGTTCACATGTGTGGTGTGATTTTATCTTTTTTAAGTTTTATATTTTAATTAATCTACTTATTCAAACATCCTCTAATATTTGGATAAAAAGGAGAGTATGGATATAATGGAATGTGTCAAACTTTTGTATAGGAGGGTAGCTAACTGAAGAGATCCCATAACTACCTTATTTATAGAGATGACCCCCAATGACATGTATATAAGATCATGTTAAGTAAATGCGGGATGAGCTCCTTTGCATAGTAGTGGTCATGTATAATAAGTTCATGTCAGTAGTATGTAGACTTAAAAGTATGCATTGGCATATGATTTTGTTTGGGCCAGTTCTTGAAGATGTATATTCTCCCCATACTCACATTAAGGGGGTGTGGGTGTAGATATGATTAATAATGTTCACAAGGGGGTGAATGTTGAGGTATAGTGTGAAAAAGTATTAATTTAACATTATTATTTAACATTAATATATTTGTTAATAGGCTTATTTATAGGTTAGTGTGTAAATATATGGATAATACAATAATATATTATATTGTCACATATAGGTTTGGTTTTATTATTAGGAGATTGGAGGTTAATACTTGAGAGTTTATAGGGATTTATAAATAACCTATTATAAGAATTAGATTCCTATATATTTGTAATATGTTTGAATGAAATTAATAGAGTATAATAGAATATTATTATCAATGAGTTTAAATATGTCTATGTATTCAACTTAATGATTTAGCATTGTTTTATGTGTTAATCATCTACATATCTGAACATGCCCCATCACATTTGCTAGAATTCTTACTTTCTTATCAAAAGAAGGATTTTTGTTATCATCCAAACCTTGAAAATTTTCCATAAGAAGATGAAATACTTCCCTCATTATGTCATCATTGTAAGGAACTTTAGGAGCTACAATTATTATGATTTCACTAAGGCAATAGGTGACTGCAAGTCTCACATCTATGTCTTTGTGTCTCAATAACTTAAGATCACCCAAAATAATAATTGAAGGAGTCATAGTTATTTGTATCTTTGATGATTTGAATGAACCTAACATGAATAAACAATTCCTAACTTCCTCCAATAAGGACTATTTTAGATAATTTGGACTTATCTATAGTCCAACTAAAAAAAATATATCAATAATATGACTACATTATTCAAAATTTTATAATTTTAAATTATCTCCATTCTAATAAATGAGGAATAGACCCAAATTATTACCATACTCTCTACATGTAACTTACGTATAACCCAAAAATTATTTATTTTCAAAGATTATCTCCCATCCAATTTAGGGACATAAGTCCATATTATCTAAAATAATCCTTTAATATGCAAAGTAAATCATCCTTTGATTGAGGCAAAAGTTCAAGTCTCTTGCCTTCATTGTAGAGTCTATCACAAAATCTAATTTCTTCCTTTATTTACAAATTCTACTTCTAAAATCCTCCATATCTATGAGGTCTATTTTTTACCTTAAATTTCATGAAATATATAAATGACATTAAAGCATGAAACTCTACTCCTACTACTCGGTATTCCTTCAAAAATTCTTCACTAAGTGGCTCCATGATTTAAAACCACTTTCAAATTTTAAATTCCAAAGTTACCAAACACAAATAAACAACTGATGAAAATTAATCATGCAACTTTATAAAATATGACAAATGTTAGAACTCCAAGATGTTGGTAAGAAAAACTAGCTCTGATACCACTATAATATCCCCTCAAGGGAAAAATAGAACATTTTTTGAATTTTTTGAAATAGCATACAAAATGATAAAACCATACAAATAATAGATACAAAATCAATAAAAACTCCAACTATAATACTATTTAAATACTAAGAGTACATATAAATAGAGTAGTAAACATAAATAATGGCTTACATAATAACTTGACACATACAACAATCTTTGTTGAAGTACCAATGTAATTTATAAATGATACCACCATAAGCCATCTAGGGAGGTTTTTTCACCCCTAAAATAATCAAACCTTATAGTTTTTATATCCTCAAATATTTATTCAATCCAAGGGTTTTCATCCTAGAAGAGGAATAATTTAAACACAAGTTCAAACTCTAAAAATGGGGGGGGGGGAGGTGTTATAATATCTATTTCATGAATAACCAAGGGAAAGAGATATGTATTCATAAAGTTTACAATGAATAATAAAATGAAGAAGAAACATGAGGAGAAAGAGAATGTGGTGCCACATTTCCATATGGCCAAAATGACTACTATTGGACATGCTTGAAACCATATGCAAGGGTTAAGAGTGAATCTTCTACTTTTGATAAAACCTCCATTATTTTATATATCACTCTAAAATGGACCTTCAATCACAAATGTGAGAAATAGTGAGGTGTTTTTTCCATTGTGAAAATGGTTAAAAGTGGATCACATGATCAGGCCCTCTTTTGTCTTGGTCTCCCACTTTCCATGTGACACCAAAAATGGCACCCCACTTCCTCATGGGAGACAAATATTCAATACTGTAGTCATTCATATTCCTCCATGTGATCACAAAATTTTAAAATATGTACAACACATTTTGACTTTCCTTTCATTCAAGTAAAATATCTCATCCTAGGGTGGCACCCCAACTATTCACCCTTGTCTTCATCTCTAAAAGAAAGAAATGTGACTCACCAAAGACATGAAAAACTTTCTCATAGTGGAGTATTATTCCCCACTCCATCACATGCACTATATTCCATGGGATATCCTTCATGGTCCATTCCACACATCCAAAAGACACCTCATCTTTTGCATCATTAGCTACATCACCTAACACATCACCATGAATAGTGATGGTGAATAGTAACATATGGATAGTGCATATGAATAATAAGTCATGAATAGTGACTTGACACAATTATTATTAACTTTCATCCCCCATATTATCCTATGGGAATTAAATATTTTAATGGTCTTATACAAATGTCTCATAGGTAAAAAGGGGACATTAAAGGTTGATAGGTCTATTTATGCTTGGTAAGCCTAAAACCAGACACACAGGCTTGTGTGTACAAATGTGAAAATAATGGTTTGTTGAAGGTGATATGGGAGCCTAAAATCACTAATAAGTTTAATAGTGGTGGCACAGACCCTATAGGGGCATCCATGGGTATAGAAAGATAAGAAAAATGACCATTTGGCCTATAAGACCTTCTCAATCCCTTCTATGTGTAAATTATAGTTCAAGACAATGTTCTTTTACTCAATGTGATTTTAACTTTGTGCATGGGGTCAAATGGTTTTTAGGGATGGTGAAGGGGTATACATACTCCAATATTATGGCACTAGGCATTGGTTTAGGTCCCTAACTTGTATGAAAATTTATTCAGACTGTAGAGCACTCCTAAATGGCATAGTGAAAACTTGAGGAACACTTTCTTGAGCTCAAAAATATATGGAAAAATTGAATGGGATACTAATAACCTAGGTTATTTCAAGCAACTTGTGCACTTGGATTTTATGGCATTGGTTCTGGAGTTAAGGACCTAGGGTTTATAGATAATCATTAAGAACCTAAACCAATTTAAACCCTCATAAAACCATGATAGGAATCTGATGAGAGAGATGGTCTTTATATATATATATATATATATATATATATATATGTATGTATGCACATACATACATATATATATATATATATATATATATATATATATATATATATATATGTATATATATATATATATGTGTGTGTGTGTGTATATATATATATATATATACACACATATATGTATATATATATATATATACAAACACACATATATATATACATATATATATATACATATATATATATACATATATATATATATACATATATATATATATACATATATATATATATATATATATATATATATATATATATATATATATATATATATATATATATATATATATTACATATATGAATATATTTTGTATTCATAAATATGAAATCAATATTTAAGACTCTCAACCAAAGAGAGGTGTGAAAGAACTAATGGGTTTCAAGATACCTAAGGAGTTATGTGATGATCACCATTGAAATGTCAAAATAAGAGGTCATTAAACTAATGTAAGGTGTCAAAAACAAAGGTAAAGGGTAGTTCATAGTAAATTAATGATAAAATAATGAAATTTATCATTCTTCACAAGCCATAATGCATAGTTTTGAATAGATGATGAACCATTGAAGAATGAACTCTACTAAAACAACTATTTTGAAAACCATGATTAATAAATATGACACATGTCAAAGAGGATCCCAAAATACTATTATACAACCTTTTTATTATTTTTAACTATATATTTCATGAGAAACACTTGTCATTTTCTCTTTCCCATGTCACTTCTCTCTCTCTTCCTCATTCTTTATATATGCTGCATTTTTTGGCATTGTAATCCATCCATAGATTGGTATGGTGAATCCCTAATAAATTGAATATTGATTTTAATTTTAAATAAATAATTATAACTAATTATGTAATTCTCAACTATTCCATAAGTGTATGAAGTATTTTGGTTTTTTAATGACAAGTTGTAGTTTCTTTCCCTGCATTTATGTAACTCTTTCTTGCCTTTGTGTGAGCAATCTACTTTCTAGCAGGTCATATGATGTGTAGTTGGAAGTTTTGTGTGATTTTATGTGTAATGATAATTATTATTGCCCATTATTAGGTCTATTATTTATCCAAATTGAAGGCTATAATGTATTTTACCTTCATATTGAAACACTATTATTAGAAGAACCTTGGATTTTGAGATCAGTTTTGTAGTTGTTTTCCATAATGAAAGTTCAAGTAGTGGATTTTACATTGGTTCATAACCTCTATTAGAGTAGTATTCAATATCATTATATCCATTTTCCTTAAAATAAAATAGGTTAGTGATAAATTTTTAGGTGTTATATATGGGATTTAGCCCATAATTTATAGATCCGCCTCTTAGAATTATTACCCACAACATATGAGGTGTTTCCATGTTATTCCAAATTTGAGGAGGATTGATTATCCCTCCTCAGGGTGATAATAGTTATGTAATTCCGATTGTTATTCATTGTCGAAGAAGTTTTCTAAGGTGAATGCCAATCTTGACAAGTTTGAAGTTACAATAGCTTCTTTCATGTTGTGTCTGGTGAATCCAATAATTATTGGCTCTTGGTTGTAGACTAGTGCCTCAATTTCATGCCTAAAGTAAGCACAAGCTTATCTATGAAATGAATTCATTTTGATTTTTTAGAGTTGCCTTATTAGTCAGTTAGATCAAATAGGTTTGCTAATACTCATCCATATCCAAATAAATCTTTTGCTACTCACATACCTATAAAGATACTCTTGTTGGGTCCAATTTGTAAGATGGAAACACCAAGGAAACTTCCCTTTATTTCCTTAAATGGTCACATCCCTCTATCACTTACCAAATATTATGGCATTCCTATGTCATCCCTCAAAAGTGTTCCTTCTTGTATAGGATAATCTACTATTACCCCTATTAAGCACATAAGGAACATTGCTATTTTTTACAACATACATAACATCACTAGAGATAATGTATATATCAGGTTGTTAGTTATTTACTTCAAGGAAAAGGCCCTTGATTGGTATAGTACTTTGGCTCCTAGTTTTATCACTTCATTGGACCAATTGGGTGAATCTTTGAGGAGGAGATTGGAAGATAAGAGTGATCACTTGTCTTTAACCAAGAAACTAACTACTATAAAGAGAGTCCCTCAAAAATCCATACAAGATTTAAATACAAGATTTTAAAATATGTGGGATAGGATACCAATCTTGGTGAGGCCTACTACACATCATGCATTTCTCTATAATTTTAAGGCTTTCAATAGTGACATATCCATGATGATTCAATCCATAAGAGGGGATCCACTACATAATGCCTATGAGACTATTATCAAGGCTAAAAATTACCTTATACAGGTTGGGAAGATCTCTTTTAGACCCCCCTATGCATTTATTTCATGATGTCCAAACTCCTATGCCCACTATTACTCCCATCCCCACACTCAAGCATAAACAAGTTGCTTCTACTCAACTGAGTAAGTCAAATAATGCATATGTGATTAAGGCTCTTAGAAAAGAGGTCCAAAATCTCAAGATGTAACAATAACAATAGTAATGGAGATCTTAGCAAGGTTATTATCAACCACATCAATCTTGTTAGTATTATCAAGCTCTTAGACTATCTTTTCAAGGCCATTCTTAAGGACAAGGATAACTAACTCAAGAAAGACAATATAATGGTGAAAATCAGAATGATCCTTCTACCTCAAAAGCTATATAACCTATCCAAAACAACCTTGTACAAGATAATGGAGATCATATTCCATGGGATCAGCCTCATGACCCATCTATATATGAAAATGAAACATTCAAGCAAGTTTTTATGGAATAATGGGGAAAATGCCTACTATGACTCAAGATGAGATGCCTAGTAGAGGAGAAGATAATGGAGAGAATGTTAAATCAAAGGCTACCTTGGTGAAATATATTCAAGAATATTCATGTGTATTAAATTACCAAGGGAACTCAAACATAGACTCAAATACCATAGTTATAAACATAAGGTCAAAACGAAGAGCTATTGAAGAGGTATAATGGACAAGTAATGGTCCAAACATGAAATCTCCAGCATCCAAAGGGGTAGGTGTGTCAAATATATTCTCTATGACTCAGGTAAATCAAAGATGTTAAAATTCTAAAGTTCCTCCTATGCATCAAGTAACACAAGGTGTTGGTAGTGCTATGGATACTAAAGGGATTGATAAGGATGGAAGCTCTCCTATGAACATTATGGAATAAATGAAAAAGGTTCATGTAAGTATCCCAATGTGGGACACATTTTCCATCCCCAGATGAAGACATCTACTCCAAAATGAGCTCTTTAATTTCAATACAACACCTAGGCAACCTAGTGAAAGAGGGGAAATTTTGGAAAATGCTTTGAAGACTGTTGATGGACAACCAACTAAAACTAAAAGAGTAGATAAACCTCCTCCTTTTTACCTCTTTGTTATCAATGGATATTAATTATTTAATAAGTGTTTGATTGATAGTATATCAAGTAACTTAGTCATACCAAAACAAGTAGGTAATAAGATAAATTTCAATTATGAACCAAACTCTAAGGGTGTGTTACAATAAGATGGATTAGCAGCCAAAATAATTGGCATCATTAAAAGTTTATAGTTGAATATTCATGATTATCCTAACTTATCTATTACTCAAAACATTGTGTTTGTATATGTACCACCTCACTTTGCTCTTTATTTTTCAAGGGAATTTAATGCTAAGATTGGGTGGTACTTGACTTCTGATTGGTCCTATATGGTATTTAGGGCTAGGTATGGTGCTAAAGTTTCAATCAAGTCTTAACCATTGTAAAAATTTCATGTTAAGCCTTATGTAGTAAACACATCTAACATTAATTTTACTATTATTGATGGTGGAGACCATCTAAATGACCAAGAACTAGCTGCACCTCTTGATGGTATACCTAAACTTGTTCTAGATAAATAAGTACTAAGAACCATGAGTTTGATAATTTAAATCACATTAAATAAATTGGTCTAGGAGTCTATTACATGTATGAAGAATGAGAAACCATACCAGGCATTTCAAACCCCAATGAAAGTGAAAAAGGAATGTGAAAATTGTTTTTTGATGGTTCAAGGAACAAAAATGGAGTAGGGGAAAGTATAATGTTTGTTTCTCCTTTCAAGGAGAAATAATTTTCTACTATTAGGTTCTAATTTGGTTTCCCCTCAAACACAACAAAATATGAAGGAATTATTCATGGTCTCCAATGGGAAAGTAAGAAAGGTATAATGCAATTAAAAGTAAATGGTGATAGTGAAATAGTAGTACAGTAGGTTAGAGGGAAGAATGCTACCAACAATCCATTATTAAAGGTATACAAGCATAGAATTTGGGACCTCATTAAAGCCTTTTAGGCCTTCAACTCAAAATCAATCCCAAGAAAAAAGAACCAATATGATGATAGATTGGCAGTATTAGGGGCTCATTATGACATCCCAAATGATGTGAAAAGTGGTATACATTAACCACATGTTAAAGTATTGGTTAGACCATTCATCCCAAATAATAATTCAAGTTAGAAAACTTTAATAGTGATAATAAAATTGCATGTTTTTTATTTAAATAAGTTGAGCTCTCCTCAAAGAATTAGGCTAAGTTTCAATAATAATATGGTGACCAAATAGTACAATTGTAGTCTAACAAGCTCCCTAAAGGTTTGGTGACCCTTGAAAGCATATTCAATGAATAATATTAAATGAGAAAAGAGAAGGTAGGAATGTCTACAAGTGAGGAAAATTTTGAAAGAGTTTTAATCTTCAAAGACAAACTCCTCAACTGGGAAAGGTATGTACTAAGGTTGAGAGGTCTACCTTTATTGAATTATATAGAGAATTTTAAGATATTTTTACATGGGAGTATGGTTACCTCAAGATTTTTGACCCTAGTCTAGATCAACAAACCATTGAGTTGAACCAAAGTGCAAAACTAGTGAGACAAAATCAAAGACCCACAAATACCAAGGTTGAAGTTTTGATGAAAAAGGAACTAATCAAGTTGATTGAATGAAACCTCATCTTCCTTAATAATCACTCTTCATGGATTATTAATCTAGTCCCTGTGAGGAAGAAGAGTGTGTAAATCAGATTATGTGTATATTTTAAGGATTTAAATAGGTGTCTTTGAAGGATCCTCATCCTCTACCTTCAATGGAGAAATTACTTCAAATGGTTGTAGGGTCTGAATATTTCTCCATCTTGGATGAGTATTTCGGTTATAACCAAGTTTTGGTGAAGGAATAGGATCAATATAAAACTACCTTTACAAACAAATGGGGCACTTATGCCTAAAATATGATGCCTTTTGGAATTTATTATTCAATAACTACTTTTCAAAATGTCATGGACATGGCTTTCCAAGTACCTTGATGATGTCACTATTATTTCAAAAGATGCTAGTGACCATTTAGCACATTGAAGACTAATTTTTGAGAGGTGCAAGTTGTTTTGGATATATTTGAACCATAAAAAAATGTGTTTTTGCAATCAATGAGGACAAGATACTAAGACACATTGTCTCAAAGGAAGGGTTAACCATAGACCTTGAAAGGGTAAATGCTATCTTGGCCTTGTCTCTACTATTGCATAAGAAGGGAATGCAAAGTTTTTTTGGAAAGATAAGCTTCATTATAATGTTTATTCCTAGTTTTGATAACCTTGTAAAACCTTTGGAAACCATGTTAAATAATCATCAAACATTTAGCTTTACTAAATAAGGGAAAAGTAATTTTGAGGCTATAAAGCAAGTTATAGAACAAAAACCTACCTTTATTAACCCTAAATTCTCTAAGGACTTATTTTTATATTATTTTTCCAATATTGAAACCATATATTCCATGTTAATGCAATAAAACAATCAAGGTGTTGAGCATCACATTGCATTCTTTAGTCAAGGGTTTAAAGGCCATGAAGATAAGTATACTTTTGTAGAGAAATAAGTCTTGGTAGTCATAAGAAGCTTGAAAAAGTTTAGACATACGGTATCAAACAATGAGATATACATTATGGTATCCCACCCAAGTGTCAATGAAATCCTTCGAAATAAGGATTTGAATGAGAATAGGGTAAGTTGGATTACCAAAGTGATGAAGTATTATGTAAAGTTTAAAGTCATAAAATTATTAAGAGGAAAAGGCCTATGTGAGCATTTAGCATGGGAACTTAGAGGGAATAAATAGATAGCCTTGGTACTACGACATGAGCCCCTAGTAGAAACACCTTCACATACGACAAGTTGGATGCAAGACATGACAAGATTATTACAAATAGGTGAGTGTTCAACTGGCTTAGATAAGTCAAAAAAGAGGTACTTTAGGATTAAATCCATACCCTATGTTATTTTATATGGGTTATTTTTAAGAAAATATCTTAATGGTATGTTTCTTAGATGTGTTGAGATTGAGAAAATAGGCAAAATTTTGGAATAATTCCATGATGGGCTTGTAGGAGGCCACTTTTCTCCCAAAACTACAGTAACAAATATAATGAGGGAAATTTATTATTGGCCAAACCTATTCAAGGACTCTTATGAATGGGTAATAATGTGTGAAAAGTCTACTTTTAAACTATAAGGCAAAGGTTAACAACCTTACCTCTTAATCCCATCCAAGTTGACTAACCATTCATGAAATGGGGGCTTGATTTTATAGGTATGATTAATCCTCTTATAAGTATAGGTCATAAATGAATAATCATATCCATTGATTAATTTACAAGGTGGGTAGAGGTAGCATCCATTAAATAAGCTAATGAAAAATTTGTCCTTAATTTTTATGAGGGCAAAATGACTAGGTTTAGAGCATCATCAACCATCATATCTAATAATGCATTAGCATTCATGGGTGTAAAGATAAGTGAGTGGGATAATTATCATGGTATATACCTAAGTACCTCCTCTAATTATTAACCCCAAGGGAATGGACTTGTAGAGTCTACAAGTAAAAACTTGATCAAGATCATTAAGAGGACAATTGATGATAATTAGAACTTGGCATATAAGGTTGAAGATATCATTTTGGGCTGATAGAGTCACTCCTAAGATATTTTTGGTCAACTCACCATACATGTTTGTTTATGGTAGAAAATCCAAATTTACTACTTCTCTTGAACTATCTACCTTGGAGTTAGTACATCTGTTAGAACTAATAAAGAATAACCCTATGGAGGTAAAGATGGAGAAATTGATGGAACTAGAGGAGAAGAGAGATGAATCCATGCACACTTTAGATTACAACCAAAACCAAATGAAGAAATCCTTTGATAAGAGAGCTAGTGAAATAAATTTTCAAGAAGGTGATCTTATTTTAAAGCGGGATGAGGATATGGCCAATCTTGGTAAACACATAAAACTTGATACATTATGAAGTAGGCCCTATTTAATCATTAGCTATAAAGAACATAATGCCTTCTAGTTATCAAGAGTCAATGGAAAAGAGTTAAGTATTCTAATCAATGGGACACACTTGAAGCCTTGTTATTGAGGTTAGTTTGATGTCTTGTAAATAATTGTGTGGTGTGTTTATTTTTCATAAGTGCCTAACACAGTGTTTTATGTGAGTTTTTTTTGTGTGGTTTTGCCTAAATGTCTTTGGCATGTTGTGTTGTTTATTATTATGTGGTGTTTTGTGAGTTTTAATCTTAAATAGGTATGTCAATTTCATATTACAACATAAAAGTGACTCTATTGCCTAGTGGAGAATAAAGATATTGATTTGTCAACATTGTAGGCATGCTACCAATGTGAATCACCAATTTATTGACCATTTTAACCCCCTGGTCAAAAATGGAAACCCATTTATTTTGAAATATTTTCATAGGACTACCTAATCTTTTATCTGGTCACCTTTGTCTTGTAATTTTCTTCAAGTGGTCAATTGAATCCTTGTTTAATAGTATTTAAGGTTTTGATCTCTTAATGCAATTATATAGTCTTCAAAGGTCATTCATGAATAAATGTTCATTTTTCATGTGTGTTAAATGTCATGTAATTGTGATGAGTCACCATACTATTTTTAATCATGCCTTTGAAATCATATAACCATGCATTAATCTTCTACCATATTTTTTAATGTACTCTAAAGTCTATTACGCTAATTCTTAAGCCAAAATTGAGGAATGGTACATAATTTTCAAGAGAAAAATCACCTCAAGATAGTTTCTAACGTGTGTGGTATTAGGAGGTGGTCAATGAATAGTAAGAGTCAAAAAAAATTGTAGTCCAACATCCAAAGATAGAGAATCATTCAAAAGAAGGAAGTTTTTAGTTTCTTGTATGAACATAAGGGTCCACCTTCAGCTGTAAATGTGTATAAGAGTAGATTTTCAAGTTACTCAAATCATTCAAATTTAAATTAAGATTTCATAGGTGTAGAGAGGTCAATAAATGTAGGAAACTAGTCAGAAGTTCAATTGAGCTCTTCACAAGCTTAAAAAGGTTGGAGGTTTATGCTTGTTTCATGAACATGTAGATGAATTGGATAAAATTATATTATTAATATAAGGGAACCATAATTTTATTAAGATTCATGAAGAGAGCTTAGGGTTTAAGTGGATGATCTATATGAATCATTGTTAACAATATCGGCAATCAAAAACCCCTAGTAAACCCCATAGTCCTAATTTTACACAAACTTCATGTAACTTGGAGATTTTTGGAGCATGAAAAATATTTTAAAGGATATATATGGTCCTATAAAACCATATAAAATTTGTATCCATCAAATTCACATGTGTGAATAATCAAGGATCAAGAGGAGCCTCCATGAAGGACATGTTATAGGTTGCACTTGAAGTTTTGGAGTAATTAACAAGGTTAAATATATAAAAGTGATGGTTGAATGTTTTCAACATATTATAATCTCATTAAAATATCCCCAACATGATTTGTCACTCTGTACTAGTCCTCTAAGTAACATTCATGTTCCTAGTATGAGGACTATGTTATGAGACTATCTGCATAAAATGGTTTAAAAAGGTCTTGTCTTGCATTTTTAGAGTCATATGAGGATAGTTATATAATGATAAATGTAATGAGGTAATTTATAAATTATATTAGGGTTTAAATGATCAAACATGTATCATGTGAAGGCTTAAATCATGAAAAATCTAGACATATAGGTCTCTTTTTCGTGAGAGATATAAGAAATGTGTATTAATAGTGGAATTTTGAATACCTAAATGGTGAATTAAATGTAGTGTCTCTAAAATTTGAGAATTTAAAGATAATTATAGAAATTTTGGCTTCAAAACCCAATGCTTAAGATGCCCCAATGACACCTACAGGCAAAATGGTAAAATTTGAGTAGTTTGAGGACTTAAGTTAGCAAGGAGAATATATAAAATTGTAAAAATGATATGAAAAGAATAAATTATGTTTATATATTTATATTATAAACCACATATTACTCTAATTGGATTAATAAATTCATTAATAAAGTGAAACAACCCAAACAAGCCTATTACAGGCAGAGTAAAGGAAAACACACACGTATTGTCAAGTAGATGAAAGTGATAACAAGTTTGAAGAGGGTAAAAATAAGAAAAATAAAATATAAATATTGTGACAAATATAATTTAATTTTTTAGTAAATTTTATAATAGGTCTTAAACTCCAAAATGTAGATAAGATAACTAATGACTACATACAAGTCTATTTGAGTAACTCAAATTGGTTTTCAAACGTGAGAAGAAGATGCAGTATATAATAGTAAAGATAGAATTTAAATGAATAATAAAAATAATATAAAAAATATAAGTAAAATATAAACCTAAATATAATTATCATATATATTTATAAAAATAAAATCACTTGATCCCTTATAGTCACACAATCAAATTAGCTCTTACAGACCTGCCTAGTCAAATGAAAGATGCCTACTTGGTTTGAAAGAGAAAGGTATATAGGAAGAATAAAATCACATTTAAATTATTATATAATTTTATAATAACTCTATATTATATCTAATGTCAATAAAAATTATGTCAAGGTTGATAGGTCTTTTTAGGCTTGGTAAGCCTAAAACCACACACACATGCCTGTGTGTACATATGTGAAAAGAATGGTTTGTTGAATGTGATATGGGAACATGAAATCACTAAGAATTTACATCCATAGGAATATAAAGATAATAAAAATTACCATTTGTCATATAATACCTTTTTTATCCCTTCTAAGTAAAAATTTCACTTGGATTTTGTGTTATTGGTTCAAGAGTTAAGGCCCTAGGGTTTATGAAAAATCATTAAGAACTTGAACCACTCTACACCCTCCTAAGAACATAATAATAAATTTATGAGAGATATTGTATTTATAAGTGTCTTAATTTATTTTTATTTCTCTATAAACCACTTGAATATCATCCTTCACTCCAAGAAGACTCTCACCATGAAGTTGATTTATACTTGCACCTATACGAACACATTAAATACTATGTTTTTATGAGGTTTTGGATTCAAAATAGCATATTTGATATCATATAATTAAATAAAAAATTTGGGAATATGTATTGAGGTGTCTTATATCTCCTTAGGCTTTAAAATCTATACATTTGATCCTGGAAGTGCTCATACATGTCTAGTTTCTAAAGGTAGTGTGAGAATGCTTGTGAAATATTAGGTTTTTTGGCTATTTCTTGGTTTACCCACCTACACAAGGTTTCAAAGGTCAAAATTTGACATGTATCATGATTATTTGGTCCTAAAATTTAATCAAACACTTATTTGTAGTTTTACATGTGTGGGAGAAGTGTTGGTGTGAAAAAGGTTCTCACCCAAACCAGTTTTACCTTTGGGTTCCTTTCACACTTATTCACTTTTAGACTAATTAATAATTAATAGTGTGCACATATGTTTAGTGCATAATTATATTTTTAATTATGTGAACATGTGTTTATGCATAATCTATTCACTCCACTATGAGTGGACCACACTCCACTTTGGGTTGTCTACCACTTTGTCCCCCATTTTGGTGTGTGCACATGGTGTTGACATACCAAATATGGGTTGTCTACCCCACTCTCTCTTTTATATATACTATGCACTCTATTAGTTTATTTTTAATGTAAAATGTGAAATATGTAAGGTGTTATGTGGAGCATGTAGAACTATTCATTCAAATTGAATTAATTCTATTCCATTGCATTTGTGTTGCGTTATTTTTATGTTACTTTATAGAATATAATTTATTCTTAAATTTCATTATCTATCATAAGATTTTTTACATTAGACCATATAATTCTATAAGGCTATCTTAGCCAAATATTATAATAAGTATGGAGCAAAATCTTAGTTTCTAAGCCTATAGACCCAATTGAGGCATAATTGTAGAGATAAATAAGGTGAATAAGTGTACTTACACTTAATGGATGTTCATTAAATTTGTCACAAAGTTTTAAGGTCGTAATGGGTACTCAAAACTATGCCTTTTTTCCTAATATCATTTGTAAATTCTTCTACATAAGGAGGTCAGTGTGTTTTCAGGGAAACAAGGAATTGAAGGCAAACTTGGAGAGTGTTTGAGGATTCCAAAAGAGTTTATTTATGTATTTTAAGATATATATATATATATATATATATATATATATATATATATATATATATATATATATATATATATTCCATGAAGATATATTTCATTCATAAATATGAAATCAAGATTTAAGACTCTCAAGGAGAGGCATAGTAGAACTAATGGGTTTTAAGACACCTAATGAGTATGTGATGATCACCACTAAAATGTCAGCATAAGAGGTCCTAAAACTGATGAAAGGTGTAAAAAAAAAAGGTAAAGTGTAGTTTATAGTAAATTTATTATGAAGGAATGCCATTTTTCATTCTTCACAAGCCAAGTTGGGAAGTTTTGAATAGATGATGAACCATTGAAGAATGAACTCTCTTATGCCAACTCTATTAAAAACCATGATTAAGAAATACAAAACATGTCAAAGAGGATATCATAAGACTATTATACAACATCCTTATTATTTTTAGCTATGTTTTTCATGAGAAACACTCTTCAATTGATCTTTTTTATGCCACTTCTCTCTCTCTCTCTCATCCTCATTATCTATATATGTTGCATTTTTTGGCATTGTAATCCATCCAAGATTGGTATGGAGAAGCCTTGATGAATTAATTACTAATTTTATTTTGGAATAAATAATTCAAACTATTTTTTTCTTTATAAATTATTTTATAAGTGTATGAATTATTTTTGTTGATGAATGACAAGTGATATCTTCTTTCCTTGCATTTATCTATTTCTTTCATGCCTTTGTGTGAGAAATCTACTTTCTAGTAGTTCATATGATGTGTAGATAGCATATTTGTGTGATTTTAAGTGTAAGGAGGATAATTATTACCCATTATAAATCCTATTTTTCATCCATACTTAAGGCTACATTGCATTCTACATTCATATTGAAACACTATTATTAGAAGAACCTTGGATTTTGAGATCATTTTTGTAGTTATTTTCCATAGTGAAATTTCAAGTAATTCATGGAGTTTACATTGGTGCATCACCTCCATTAGAGTATTATTTAATCTCATTATGTCCCTTTTCCTTCATATCAAGTAGGTTAGTGATGAATTTTTAGGTGTTATACATGGGAACTAACCCATAATCTACAGATTCACCTCTTACAATTGTTACCCATAGCATATGAGGTGTTTTCATGTTATTCCAAAATTGAGGAGGCTTTATTATCCCTATTTAGGGTGTAAATTTAGGTGATAACGAAAATATGTATGGAAATAATAATGTAATTAATAATGAGTGGAATATGTAAATAACTTAGAAATATTTTGGACCAGAGCTATTGACATTTGGTGGCATGGTGACTTGAATAACTACATTCTCAAATTCACTATGTCCACCTAATCATGTCTATAAGATGCAAAATATTAGTTTTTACATGAAATTAAATGTTCATATTTTATGTATTTTTTTTGTATATCAATAATTTGATGGTGGGTAGTATAATAAATAACATACCAATATTCAGCTAAGTAAAAAGGTCATGGTGTATATAAGGTAGTTACGAAGGAAAACTTAGCATGAAAGGATCAAGTGATCATGAGAACAAAAGGAAAAAAATATGATGGTATTTCATATAAATTGATGGCCTAAAAGGACCCTAGGTAGATGAGAGATTATAACTCAGGAGATGTAACATGGAAACACATATAATTGGGATGGTATGAGAGAGACTCTTACATAGAATATATGTGATTTTTTAAAGAATAATTTCATGCTAGAAATGAGAATATGAAGTGACTGAATAAAAGGACACATAAAAAATGACATCATTTCCATTTACTTGAAGTGCATTCTCAAGTGATATACCCACAACCATAAGAATTTGATCAAGATGATGACCATCTCTTAGGCATAAGATAATTTTTAGCACATGAAGGAGAAATATGTGTGTTGCAATATATCATTCCTTACCAACCACTCAAATGACTAATTTCACAACCCACATGAACTTTGAGATTAATGATGTTTGGTATGCCACATGTAGGTGGGGATATAACCCCTCAAATAAATAGTACAACACAAGGTGGAACTATAAGATCTAAAGTACCAATGGTAGGCCAACAAGCCTTTCAAGTGGCATGAGGATTTGTAATGCAACATGTTGTATATATTTATAGAGTTTTTTATTATCTATAAGAATAGGAGGTACCCATAAAATAAGTCATACTTTAAGTGAACCTTTAGTCACTATGTTGGTATAACATGTTCTCTAAGCACTAGTCATGCTCATACCTACTCCCCTAGTATTTTATGAGATGTCCTTAAGCTTTCTTGATTATCTCAGAGTAGATAATCCCATAGAACATGTTTACAAGTGTGAGTTTATATAAAACATGAATATAGTTACATTTATAAAATTTAAAGTAATATAATTTGATAAAAAAGTTTTTTATTACACCCTTACTTGGTATTGAAATCTTGATCCACACTAAGCCATTGTGGATTATGATCT
>JARHVA010005107.1:1145000-1227500 GCA_037957365.1 Torreya grandis | reverse complement strand
TCATGTTGATGCATCATGGACAATAATAGGTGTCATAGCTAGGGGAAAACTATATTGACCATCCTATCTACTTCCAAGAATGAAGCTCACATCTACCAATCAAAATCACACTACTACTAAAAATGAGGCCCTTAAAATAGTTTACACACTCTATAAGTTTAAGTAGAACTTGTTATACACCCATTTTATGTTCTTCATATATCATGAAACTTTAAATTACTTGGTGAATAACCCAATTTTCATGGGTTCATTTCTCAATAGATCATCCTATTTCAAGAGTTCTAGTTTTTAGTGATCATGAAGATAGGCAAGTAAACTTAGGGTATACACCACTTATCATGCCTTAATTATAGTGAGGATATTTTACCTATTCAGGATAATATATTAGACACCCATTTTTATAAATTTTAATAAGTCCCAAAGTATTGATTCAAGATTATTACATTCCTCATCTATGGCATCACAACTAAAAACTACCCCACTAAAGAAAGAAAGAAATTGGATATCCATGCCACCCCATATAAACTTGTTTATATATATATATATATATATATATATATATATAATATGGGGCATGCGAAGTCTTTCACTAGAATCATGTGTACATACACATGCAAAGTTCCATGACATGTGACATCTCTCAATGTAATATGTAATTCCACCAAATTGTTTTAGTTACCCTATACATTATTGAAATAGTTTTCATCTCTTAGTGATAACAAGTGTTATATATCCAATGTTATTAATCCTATAGTTTTGATGTAGGCTACTATAGCTTTAAAACCTATTGACTAGTTAAAGGAAAACTTGTTCTTGTTCCCCTTACCATGCCACAAAGACTTGAATATGACTGAGAATGATGAAAATAAAAATATGTCTTATAACCATAATGAAAACTTATTACATGATATTTAACCTATAGTTATAATGTAGGCTACTATAGGTTTAAATCCCATTGGCTAGTTGAAGGAGAACTTGTTTTGTTTACCTAACCATGTCACAAAGACTTAAATCTGATTGAGAATGTGGAAAATATATAAATTTATTATATTTCATATAAAATTTATTGTATTTGATTCAAAATAATAAATGAATATTAAAACCAATGGGGAATAATATTGGTGTGTGAGCTGAGTGTCAAAAGTGGGAGGTCTTGGGGTTCATTTCCCAAGATGACTACCTCTATAGTGTCATACCCAAACTAGGCTCTAGTAGGTCATCCATGAGGGTACTTGATGTATTATACTAATCATCTCAATTTTCAATGTGATAGGGGTTGGTATTTGGATTAAAATATGTGTTCAATGTGATGAGTAAAGTCCATAGCATATGGTTAGGGATACCCTTCACATCTAGTTCTAGTTCTAGTTAAATAAAGCCTATCACCAAACATTTTTTAACCTAAAGGAGATAACCTAGTGGTTTGTGAGAAGAGTGATAGAAGTGGGTTATCTTGGGATACATTCCCTAGGCTAACCACCTCTATAGCCTTGTTCCCATACTAGGATCTAGTAGGTTAGTTGTGATGGTATACGAAGTGGTGGACTACTCAGATAGATGTTAAATGCAATGGGAATTAGTATGTGTCTTAAAACCTATGTTTAATTTGATGAGGTAATCCATGGTCCATGGATAAGGATACTCTTGATATCCAATTATTATTTTGTTTAAATAATGCATGTTACCAAACATTATTTTTAGATATGATTGGGATATCCTAGTAGTGTGTGAGTTGAGTGATATAAATGGGAGGTCTTGGCATCCATTTCTTAGGCTAACCACCCCTATATCATTATTACCAAAATAGGATCTAATAATTCATCCATGAGGGTACCCATTGTGTTGGATTATATGGATAAATTTTTAATGTGATGGGGGTTGATAGGTGACTTAAAACCTATGTTCAATACAATGAGTCAAGCCATAGTCCATGGTTAGGTATACTCCTCACAATCTGTTATGGCTCTATTTAAATAAATCATGTTACCTAACATTTTTTAATATATAATAATATTATATTATTTGAAGTCAAAAATGGAAGTAATAGGTATTGGTTCTAGAGCATTAAGAGAAATAATTGTGATGGATTAAGAGATGTCTAGGGTAAGAGCTATTAGCATGAGGAAGGCTTCTAAAGAGATTGGTAGGGGATGCAAGGTGTTTATAGATGTTATGGTCTTTCATATTTTTTTGGTAGATTCTTTGGGGATGGTTGGGAAGAAGGTAATTGTTTTTGGTCCTCCTAAAAAACCATCAAATGATGTTGATGCCCTAATGTATGAATATCTATCCAAATCTAATAACCCCCTTCATAGTTGCACTAATTTTTATAGGATATATATTCTCAAACTCAAACCACTCTCCCTTTTAAGTTATATGTATGGTGGGTTTTTTTGGTGTGGTGCTAAGGTCTTCATGGAATAGGCAAGGAGGATTTAGTAGGTTTGGTGATGAGTAAGCACTGGGGAAAGGCCCTCAATAATATTCATCTACTTTTTTTGAGGTAGAGGTGAATTTAGGGAATATTCCCCTAAATTTATCATTAGAGGTATCTTTTATTTGTCTTCTTGATGATGGAATGGATCAATTTGTTGTGTATATGGAATGAATCTCCCTTGTGGGAAGATTTTTTTACCCATCCCTCTTTTTTTGTTGTTTGTGACTTGATGGACTCCACATAAACTTAAATTACTCAACCTTTGCTTATAATTATTCATAATGGTTTCTTCCTTTTTTAGTTTTAGTCAAGAAACTAATGGGATAGGTTTTGTTCTTTTGGGCCTTAGTTTCATGAGTGAGTGGGTCTAATTTTACACCCTTGGAAAACTCTCTTCGATCCCTTCTTTGAATTAGTGGATAAAATCTTAGTTGGGATTTACTTGTATAATCTCCCATTAATGTTTAGGAATTAGTGTATATCAATCTCCTTTATGAAATTATGGGTTCCTTCATTAAGGTTGATATGTGGGTGGATGTTAATCAATCATACTTCTCTAAGGTTTGCATACTTTTAGAATCTTTTCACCCTATGGTTAGTTTGGTCTAGATTTATTCCAAGCATGGTGTTTGTATTTATAAATTGGAGGTAGAAGGGCTACCAATCAAATATTTTTAGTGTAATAATATTGGTCACAAGATTGTGAGTTATCCCTTTCCAATGTCTCAGGGGAATATCTCATTTCAACCTCATAAATGGATCCTATGGGATTCATTTTTGGTTATTGTGGTTTCATTTTCATCATGATTTACCTCCTCTATGGTAGCCCCCACTAGGGAGATGGAGTTGGAAACTTGATGAACCCTCAGTATCTTCAAAGGAACTCTTTGGTTTAGGTGGTGGATGTTTTTTAGAATTTATATTATCTTAAACAAGGTGCTTTGGTAACACTATAAGATGTAGTGGTTACTTTAATAGACCCATAGGAGGTGGAGGTAGAGGTAGAGATAGACTACCTGCACCTTGCTTTGGAATAATCTTTGGAAATGTTTGAGGAGTATTATAGCCCCATATTAGCCTCTTCTAAATTCCTCTTTCTTTCCCAAAAGTATTATATTCTAATCACTCCAAAATTTGGATCTTTGAGGCATATAGGTAGGAAGACATGAGCATATCACTTGTAGTTGGATGCACTAAATTCCATAAATGGGGATTTGCAATGGACTATGGAATCCATCTTGTCAAGGAGAATTAAGAGAGAGCTTTCTAATCATAGTTGATTTGATGTATGATATTTTTTATGTTTTCTCAGCTTACTAGTAGTTTGAGTTCTTTGGTTGGTTATGTGTAGGTTTAGCTCTCTCAATTTTTTGATCCTTGAGCTTATTTTAGACCTTTTGGGGTGTTTTGTTCCATTGAATTTATGAATTTTTTTAAAATGGGTGAGGGTCCCATTTAACCCTCAATTATCTATAAAAAATGAACATATTATTGGATTTTTAGGTTGAGTAGAATACCAAGTGAATATATAGTTCTAATTCAAGCCACTATATGTTTAAAACATATTAATATGTTGAAGGATAATGACATATTTTCCACTGACCATATCAAAAAGACCTTAACATGATTGATTATGTGTAAAATATAATAGATGTCTTAAATTTCATAGAATACTTAGTTCAAAATTAAAAAAGGAAGCCTAAACATATTGTTTCATTTTTAGGATGAGTATATTACCAAGTGAATATATAGTTTTGATGCATGCCCCTATAGGTTTAAAACCTATTGATATGTTTAAGGAGAATGACTTCTTATTCCCATGACCATGCCAAAAATACTTGAATATGATTGAAAATGTGAAAAATATAATATATGTATTACATTTCATAATACATTTGTTGCATTTGGTTAAAATAAGAAAACAAATATGAATAAAATGATCAAAATTCATGTAATAAGAATTGTCATAATGTCTAGTTTGAATTTTAAATTTTTTTCATGGCATTTCTATTTTTATAGACTTTCCTAAGATTCTTCAATTGTATTTGAGCTAAAATTGTTAAAGGTTAGAATTTACCATGTTTTCATATAACTAATTTTTAGCCTAGAAATAATTATAACCATAGTGGAAACTCAACACATGATATTGAAGTTATAGTTCTCGTGCAGGGTACTATAGGTTTAAAGCCTATTAGCTAGTTGAAAGAGAGCTTGTTCATGTTCCATGATGATGCCACAAAGACTTGAATATGATCAAGAATGTGGAAAATACAACATATGTCTTAAATTTCATAAAAAATTTATTGGATTTGATTAAAAATGAGAAATAAAAACTAAACATATTATTGTATTTTTAGGTTGAGTGGATTACCAAGTGAATAAATAATTCTCGTGTAGACCACTATAAGTTCAAAACCTATTGACTAGTTAAAGGAAGATGACTTATTATTATCCTAACTAAATCACAAAGATTTAAATATGATTCAAAATATGAAAATGATAATAAATGTCTTACATTTCATAGAAAATTTGTTGCATTTAGTTCAAAATAAAATGTTCATAATGCACATAATAATAATAATTACCATACTATTTTGTTTTATGTTTAACTTTTTCTAATTGAATCTCTCTTTTTAAAACCTTTTATAAGAGTTTCTAGCTATGTCTAAAACAAAGTTTTTAAGGGTTATCATCTAACATTTTTTTGTAAGAATATTTATTATCTCAAAAGCAATTATAACCATAGTGGAAACTTAGGACATGTTATTGAACCTATAGTTCTAATGTAGGCCACTATATGTTTAATAACTATTGGCTAGTTAAATTAAAACTTATTCTTGTTTCCCTAACCATGAGATAAATAATTGAATATGATTGATAGTGTGGAAACAATGATATATTTATTGCATTTCATATAAAATTTATTTCATTTGGTTAAAAATAACAAAGTAAAACTAAATAGATTGTTGCATTTTTAGGCTTAGTAGATTACCAACTGAATATATATTTATAACACAAGCCAAGTTATAGGTTTAAAACCTATTAACATGTTGAAGAGAATTATTTCTTGTTCCCCTAACCATGCCATAAATACTTAAAGATGATTGATAATGTGGAAAAGCTAACATATGTTTGACATTTCAGATATATTTTAATGCATTTGGTACAAAATAAGAAAGGAAAATTGAAAATATTATTGTATTTTTAGGTTGATTAGATTACCAAGTGAATATATAGTGCTCATGTAGACCGCTATAGGGTTAAAACCTATTGAATTGTTGAAGGAGTGTTACTTATTGTTCCCCTAACCATGACATAAAGACTTGAATATGATTGATAATGTGCAAAATATAACATATGGATTATTTTTTAGAGAAAATTTGTTGCATTTAGTTCAAAATAATAAATGAAAACTTAGTATATTGTTACATTTTTAGGTTGACTAGATTAATAGGTAAATATACAGTTTTCATATAGGCCATTATATGTTTAAATCCTATTAAATAGCTTAAGGATAATTACTTCTTATTACCTTGACCATGCCACAAAGACTTGAATATGATTAAGCATGTGGAAAAGTTAATATATGTCATTTCAGATATTTTTTTTACAATTCATTTAAAATAAGGAAGAAAAATTAAACACATTGTTACATTTTTAGGTAGAGTAGATTACTAGGTAGTTAATTCTATAACTAGAAACCATTATAACTAGAGGAAAACTAAATAAATTGTTACATATTCAGACAAAATAGAATAGTAAGGAGATAATTTTATTTATTTATGAATATTAAACCCATTAGAAGGGAGTTAATATTATTACCAAAGAATTGGAAAAAAATATGTCAGTGGGAAAAATTGGTTACTCAACTATCATCTTTGAACCTTCCACCATTGATATGTAAATTATTTTGGAAGACATGATCTAAATTTCAATAAAAATATCTCATGATGATAGTTGTCCAAATTATCTTGCATGCCAATATACTATTGACACATGTAAATGTTGTTTTCACCAGACTTAATCCACTTATTACACATTATAATTATGTTTACCAAAATTTACTCTTTGTTAAGTCAATCCAAGTTTTATGATAGATAATAAATATTTATCCCAGCTCCCCCCTATCCCCCCTATAATATATATCGGGTCAAGGAGGCCAAGGGTATATATATAGGATATAAATAATGGATAGATCATAAATTATATGGAAAAAATATACAACATCTATCACATATATATTTTATCTATCTTAGGAAGTTGAGGGCCCAATCAACCCTTTCTAGTAAATCCTTGTCCATGTCATCCCATATCTCATAAAATTATTTAATTTCCATGTGGTATAAATGTATAATGCCATGTAGCAACCTAATAAAATGAGATGTCTATAGTTTCCCTCTCCATGGTTTGGAATTTTCCCTCTATGAAACAATTTCCCTCACCATGGTTAGGAGGGATTTAACCATGGTGAGGTAAAATTCTCTATTTATGGTTGGAAGGGCTCCCAACTATGGAGATAAAAAAATTTACCCTCGCTATGGTTGGGATCCCTCCTAACCATGGTGAGGGAAACAATTTCCATATCCATTTTTGGGAGCACTCCCAACCATTGAGATTAAAACAAATTCTCTCACCATGTTTGGGATCCCTCCTAACCATGGTGAGGAAAATATTTCCCTTATCTATTGTTAGGATCCCTCAGAGCCATGGAGAGGGTAAATGTTTCTATCACAATGGATGGGATTCCTTAAAACCATATAGAAGGCAAGTTTTGTGCTCTTTATGGTTGAGATCCCTCCTAACAATATTAGGGACAAACTAAATTTTATCCTCTCCATGGTTGAGAGGAATTCCAACCTTTGTGAGAAATTGTTTGTTATCACCATGGTTAGGAGGGTTGCCAACCATTTAGAGGTTAAAAAATTTCTCTCCATTATTGGGAGCCCTTTGAACCATGGAGAGGGAAATTTTTTTCCTCTCTATGGTTGGTAGACCTCCTAGCCAAGGAGAGGAAAATAAATTACATTTTCATAGTTTAGAGGCCTCTAATAATGGAAAGGGAAATTTTTTCCATCTCCATCATTGGGATCCTTCCCACCATGGATAGGACAAACCAATTTTTTTCCTCTCCATGGTTGGGAGGGTTCCCAACCATGGTGATAAATATTTTTTTTATCGCCATGGTTAGGGTGAATACCAACCATGTAAAGGGAAACATTTATACTTACCAAGGTTATAATGTCTCCTAACCATGGTGAGGCTAAATGCTTCCTTCACCATGGTTGGTATCCCTCCCAACCATGGAGAGGATAAAATTTTATCTATCCATGGTTCAAAAGGATATTAGCCATAATGAGGGTTAATGTTTCCCTCTCCATGGTTTGTATCCCATGTTGAGAGAAAAAAAATCCCTCTCCATGGTTGGGAGCCCTCACAACCATGGAGAGAACATAATTTTCCTTCTCCATGTTTTGAAGGGCTTTGAAACATGGGGAGGGGAAAATGTTTTCCCTCTATGGTTTTTAGGGATCTCAACCATGGAGAGAACCTTAGAAAATGTCCTCTCCTTGGTTAGGGGTGTTCCCAACCATGGTGGGAATTTTTTTTCTCACCATGTTTAGGATGGGTTCAACCATAGTGATAATTTTTTCCCCTCTCCATAGTTGTGAGGGCTCCCAAACATGGTGAGAATTTGTTTTTATCACCATGGTTGGCAACCCTCCTAACCATGGAGAGATTTTTTTTATCACCATGGTTGGGAGACCTATCAAAACATGGAATGGAAAAAAAAAATTCTTGAACCATGCTTTGGATCCTTCCCCACAATTGTGAGAATATTTTACTCTTAACATAGATGGGATCCCTCCCAATTGTGGAGAGGAAAATTCAAATTGTGTCATCTAACCAAGAGTTTTAATTTATAATTCATGAGTGTCTTTATTTTTAAGGGAATATCAAATTATAACCAATTCCAAATAAAGATATTATGATCTAACCATGACCCTAGAATCCATTTAAAAAATAAAATCCGTATAATGTTTAATGGAATGTAATATATGCCCAAATACATTTTGTCACTCAGGGCATGTTATTAGGACCTTATAATAATGCATATTCTTAATAATGTTATGGATGTCAGTAGAATTTTCACATTTACTATTACATTAATATCCAAGAATTAAAATATAGTTGTTATATATTATCATCAATCCCAATGAAATAATAATCTAAAATGGAGAATGAAAAAGTAATAATTTTATGTCTAATAGTTTATTATGTAATGTACCAAACTAATCCAAGAAGATAAATGGTCTAACATTTGTTTCATATGTATATTATGTAAAGAATCACAAGAATAAAAAATAAGGTTTTGTCTAAATACAAGCTTAGTAAAAGGTTCATGAGATTGAGATATGATGTATATCATTACCAACATCATTTATGCACATTTATAACTCACTATAAATTAATATATTCTAACTTGATTATAAATAAAATATTTATAATAGTACTAGAATCAACATTCTTTCCAAACATGATTGAAAAATAATAGTAGCATTAAAAATATTTTACCCATATACACAATATCATCTACCATTTATCTACCATTCCCTATATCCAATTACAAATGTAGGTCCTTAGAATCTTAAAATGTGTTTAAACACACTAGTTCACATTGACAAGATGTAACTACCATTAGTCCTTAATCCATAGATGAGCTGGCATTTAATAAGCATCTAACATTTAGATCTACTAAAAATAAGATAATTTTATTAGCATATAAATCCCTTTAAATGTGTGATGTTTCCTTATAAAAACTCAAATTTTAATGAATATAAAAATAAATATAACTCATTACAGCTAGAACAACTAGCTTATCTAATTGGATGATTATTTTATTATCATTAAATGTTTACTCTTCTACATGCTAAAACTTAGATTTATATTAACATACCTTATCTTAGGTAGTTTCTTCCATCCTAAAATTTCTCCTTATGATATCTTATATGGTCTTTTATTATTTTATATATCAACTAGTTGTTTAAAATTTCCTTAAATAGACAAAAAAATGTTTTAACCTTTGCATTGTATCTTTACTCTCAAGACATATATTATTATTATTCCAATACAGATAAATAAAATAAGAGAGTATTAAGAGCACTTAATTTTTAATATTATTGAACTCTCTTTTATTTCAATTCATTACTAATGTTTTTATGGTATCAATATCCTATTTTTTATAAGTAATTTCTTGCTTCATAACATGTCAAATGAGTGGCCATTTTGAGAGTGCCACTAAAATTTGATTATCCTACCTCTCCATGATTGGGAAGGATTCCAACCATGCATCTATCCTCTCTATGTTTGGGATGGATCTAAACCATTGAGAGATAAAAAATAATTCCCTATCTATTATTGGGATAAATTTTTCCCTCTCCATGGGTGGGAGGGATCCTAACCATGAATAATCCACTCCATGGTTGGGAGATCTCCTAACCATGTGAGGGAATTTATTTTCTTTTGTTATGTTTTGGATACCTCCCATCTATGGATAGGAAAACTCCATTATAGGGATGGATCCCAACCATGGGGAGGGTAAACATTTTCTATTGCCATGGTTGGAAGCCCTCCCAACCATACATCCTAGCATGTTAGATGATTTTACATCTTGAGAGTGCCAATGAAATTAGTTTTCATCCCTTTCCATGATTTGAAGGGTCCAAACCATGGAGGGGAAAATATTTTACCCTCACCATGGTTGGTATCCCTTCCAACCATGGAGTAGATTCTCCGTGGTTGGGGGGATCTAAACCATGGATAATATTATCCATGAATGGGAAGGCTCCAAACCATGGTTTGATTAGATTTAGTAATGATTTTAAGAAGTTCCATTTTGATACAAGAAATTATTTCCATATTTCCTACTATAGGATTTCATCATAGTTTTTCCAATCCCTAAATTACATTTTTTATCATTTCAAGGTGAATAAATAATCACTTGAGCATTTATTCATGGTTGGTAGGGATATAAACCATTGAGTATATTCTCCATGGTTGTGAGGGATCAAAACCATGGTTTAATTAGATATTTTAATGATTTTAAGAGGTTCCAATTTGATACATGAATATAGTTCCTATTAGCTACTATAGGATTCCATCATAGCTCTTCCAAGCGTTGTTTTGTAGTTTTAATTATTTTAAGGTAGATAGATAATAATAATATATATTGTTGAAATGGTATTTTCACTTGTGTATTTAACAAAAAAATATTCATTCTTGTTCCACTCTTGAAACATTAACCTTACCCTAATTGAAGGAAAATAATAATATTCATGGTACTATGTCTTATTCAATAGGGTCCTTTTGATCCATACCCAACCACAAAAAATATAGTTGATTTTATTTATCCATATAAATTATAAACCTATTAGTGGTTCTAAACTAGTCATAGTTTATAATTACACTATATAAGCTAGGGATTAAAGACTGGGTCTAGGGATATGGTTTTTAGGAGGCCAAAAATCAATGTTTATTTGTTGAAACCTTCAACCATCAAGTGAAATAAATGGGCGTTAATTTTTCAAATCAAATGAATACATTTAAATAAACTAAAATATCAAAATATGAGAACCAAGCTATCTTCTTATCCTCACCAAAATATCAACAACACACTACTAAATTTTCACTTTATCAGTCAATATTATCTCCAATAATTATAAGTGAATATCAAAGGATAAACAATTAAAAATAGAGATAGTAATATCTAACCATGAACCTAGAATTCCTTCCTAAAGATAATTTGAATAATGTGTAATTAAATATAATACAAATCCAAATACATTATATCACTCACATCATGTTATTACGACCTTCTATTATTGCATATTCTCAATAATGCTATAGATGTCACTAGAATTTTTAGATTAGGGATTGAATTTATTTTCAAGGGTTAAATTATAGTTTTTATATATCATCAAAAATACCAATGAAATAATAATCCAAAATGGAGAATGAATAGGAACTTTTTTTAATGTTTAACAATTTACTATGTAATGAACCAAACTAAGCCAAGAAGGTGCATGGTCTAAAAATTATTTCATACGTATACTATATATAATATCAAAAGAATAGAAAAAGGTTTTTTCCCAAGCCTAATTTTATTTCAAGGTGAATGAGACTAGGATATGATGTATATCATTACCAACACCATCCATGCATATTTATGACTCAATAGACATTTCTATATTCTAACTTGATTATAAATGAAAATTACATAATAGTACTGGAATCAACATGTTTTCCAACAAATATTTCAGAAATAATACTAGTGTTTAAATATACATATGTATGTGTAATATGATCCACCATTTATCTACCATTCACTATATCTAATTACATATGTATATCCAGTATTTAGACTTACTAACAATAAGATAATTGTATTAACATAGAATTTACCCTCTATATGGGTCAAGTTTCTTATAACAACTTAAATTAGATATAAAATCAAATGAAATAAAATTTATTAAAACTAAAACAACTTGTGAAATTTTCATGCAATTCTCATACAATTTTGAGTTTAAAAATAAAAGGGTGAGCTTCAAATGAAGGACACTACAAACTGACTCATACTATCAATTAATTACTCATATATATCCTTTATAAAGAGTATTTCATACTTTATATTAACCCTTTGCTAATGGATAGTTGATTTACAATTCTTAGTAGGGTTTTAAAATTAAAATGTAGTGTTGTGATGACATATTGAAAATGTGGCTAGTTATTTCAAAATGCTTACTAGGTTAGTGTAATTGCATGCATTATTATGACTATATATATATATATATATATATATATATATATATATATATATATATATATATATATATATATATATATATATATATATATATTATAAAATATATTTTATATGTTTTTAGTTTGATATTATATTTAATTCATGCATAAAACTAAGTTAGTCCATCATAAGGTTAATTGGCTGATAATTTATGGATTAAAAATTAGGCCCAATGTCTAATGTTTTACATGGTATGTGCATATTTATTTTTAAGTAATAGGTTGATTGAAAACTTGTATATTTTTTTATATGGAAAGGTTATTTTGTTATAAAGTATATATTTTTGGGATATATTTTAAATATAGATGTGTCTAAAAATTTTCTTTCTTAGGCACATGTAGAAGCTGGGACATTTTGTGCTTTCTTACATTAAAATGGTTAGTGAAAAATCTTGTTTATATTCAAATTTTATGGCTTGATTTCATATTTTATTTTGTAATATTATCTCTCAATTTTGATTATATATTATTTGAATTCTTTGTATCCAATTTTGATATGCATTTACTTTGGTAGTACGATATCTAATTTCCTAAAATTTCTAGAAAAGATTGATGGTATATTAATTATTATTAAATTTTTGTTGTTAAAATATATCTAAAGAGTTTTTGATATCAACAACATAAACTAACATCAAAAAATTTAAGATAACCCTAATTTTATCCTAGGATATTGTTCCCTAGTACTATATTTTTTCTCTATATACATCCTTTATATATAGGTCAAAAATAAATATAAAACAAGTGGTATTGTTTTAGGTTTAAATATTATATAATCCTAAGAAGTAGCATATTTAAACCCATCCAATACCTAATGGATTGAATAAACTTGCATACTCTTCCACATGGTTGAAATGACACAATGGTGATGAGTATATTATTTGATCTCATTTGAAAAACAATGTTAAATCCTTATAGCTCTATCATAGGAGACTTGAAATGTTGGTTTTCTTCATATACATGTAGCATTAATTTATTTAATTTGTATTATTGGAATATGAATATTTAAACATCGTGTGTTGCTTTTAATAATTGTATAACTAATAGGAACATATTTAATATTTTCTTATATGATTTCATATATACACCCATGCATATTCATGTATTAACATTAGAAAATATTCATTAAATCTTGGAGTAAGTTTTAAGGTCAACTAGTTTAGAAATTAGAGAATTATATTACCTATATATGCATTTAAATTTTTAAAATATGATATTAGTTCTAAAAAAAGGTTCTTATTATATCTCATGAACCCTTTTATTTTCTATGGTTGTAGTATTATATTTTATAAATGAGGAGGAAATAGATGATTTATGGTTGGTAGTATCTTATTTAAGTAAATAAGACAACCATCTTGGTGTAATTAGCTATCATTACTAGAGGTAGACTCAAGAATTAATAGAATGGGATGTAGTAGATTCAAAGTTTGTTTTTGAATGAATATCTAGATCCATCATGACTTGTGGAGTTTCGTTTTAAAATTATCATCCTACACCTCATATATAATACTTTCTAGAGTTTATTATTTACGAAAAAAAAGTTTTAAGTGTACTTGTTTAATGACTTTAAAAATGTTTATTTTTTATATGTGAGTGATTTTCCAGATGATTCCATTAACTAATATTTAAAATAAATCTCCATACAGGGGTAAATTAATTGTCTATTCCATTATTTTTTTTTTAAAAAAAAAATTATCTTGTAAATTAAACATAATTTTCAAACCATAAATGCAATTTACATGTACAGGAAAAAAGTGCAGAATATTTAAGTACAATTAGAAAAATTAATTTCCAATTAAATGAATATTTATTTAGGAAATTTATTTTAGTCAATGAAATAATAAGAAGACAAAAGATGAAAATATTGAGGACAAAACAATCATTTTTAATGAAAAATATTCTATAAAAAATTTAGTTAAAATTAAAAAAGGTAGAAACCATTTATAAATATGATAATAATAGATGAATGAGGGTCTGAGGTTCCTCTCCATTTCATTAAATTTCAAAAAACATTTAAAAACATGTTGTATATCAAATAAAATCCATGATATAGCAACTCAGGGCTAAGCCTATAGAAATAACTATTACAAAGGTGAAGTGATATATAAACTTCAACCAAAACAACATAATATTAGAAGATCCAAGATTTAAAAAATAAATCAACCAGTAAGATCCACCATGAATATAAAAATGTAGCCACTCCCTTAAGACTAAAGCTTAAGAAGAAAATGGAGTATGATTTAGGCTTGTAGTGCCCAAACCAGCCACCTTGGTCACCTTTTATTTAGAGTATTAAAAACAAATCCCATTCAACACCATGCCTAACCAAAGCATGGAACCACTCCAATGGAAACAAAAGGATGAGGTCCAAAGTGTCTTGAAGAAGACCAACCATGACTAGTAAAACTTACATTTTAGCACCCTCTTTTGCAGGTATAAAAGCCCACACCAATGCCCAAAGAGTTAATATAAGAAGCATGAATATGCACATGGCATCTCTCATAAACACAAATACCACCATGATTAAGGTCAATGTTACTCTAATATGCCCCTTACTTGCTAGACTCACCTGCCAAACCTTTCATGGATGAATTTTTCTAGTTCATTCCACTCATTCAGATCAAGAATTACACTATATTTACCACCTACAAGACCTTTAATTATGCCCATAAATATTCCAATGTAGGTATTGAGACTTATATATATCCAAAAAATCTAAATGAGGAAAAAAACTACCATGATCATAATTTATTTGTCACACAAAGGAGAGGATGCCTTCCACATAATCCACCACTTTCACAAATCAAGCCTTCAAGATGTGAAAAAAAATTAGAGGAATGAAACCAATAATTCCTAACCTTATAAGGGGAGATAAAGGTCACTCAAATTAATATCACCTTTTAGGGTGAGATCAAGTCTACCTTTAAAGGCTTTACACATAAATTTTTTAGCAACTCAATTCAATGGACCTTTAACCTCCACATTCTGAACCCAGAAGCTATTGAAATAAGATGCTACTACCAAATTGAATTTACTATGTGCATAAAAATGAAATAATTCCACTCCCAATACAACTTGGATGGCCTCCAAAATCAAACTTGAAGGCACCAAAAAATATTGAGTGTAGAGATTGAACCCTGTCCACCAAAATATAATTCCCACTTGATAATTAGCAAATGAAGTAAATATTTGTTATGAGTAAAAGCTAAATACTCATCCAACTTCTCCCTTACATGAAGACACCAAAAATAGAGGATTCCATATCACACTTAATTATTTCCTTTAAAAAAATAAAGACAAATTATGAACATACCACAAACCCAACAAAATTTATTGAAGCACTACTATCAACATTACTCACACCTTCCAACAATAAAATCATCCAATGATGAGGAAAAAACTTTTTGTTTGTCCCTACTGATCTTGTTTATTTATTTGGGCTTTTATGATTTTTTTCTAATCCATGTAAAATGGAAGTGACCTTTTCAAAACCCTCACTTTACCCTTATAAAAAATAATTAATTAATAACATTTAATATTTAATATTATACTTAATAATTTATTAATATTATTTTATTAAATTATATTATTAATTAATAAAAATTTTAATTATATAATTATTAAATTTAAAATAAAATTAATGTCATTTCTTATTTAAATATCATAAGTCCCATTCATTTTTTATTAGTCCCATTTTCTTATAAATCCCATTTATTTGTAATGAGTCCGACTTATTTTTAATGAGTCCCATTCTTTTGAAATAAAAGTTAATTTTTTGGGAATTTTATTAATATTTTTAATAATTAATAATTAATTAATATTATTTTTATAAATAATTAATATAATATAATATTAATTATTATTTTAATGATTAATTATAATAAATTATATATGTATAATATTTAATAATTAATTATATGGATTTAGTACCCATCTTTTTTTAGAAATAATATCTCTAAATATATGCATATGTAAAGATATGGTAGAAAATAAGATATAAATCTCATAAATCCAAGATAGAGATGGAGAAATCCTCAAGATCAAAAGCTAAGGATGCATGCAAGAGTTCTGGATAGTTTCTTCCCTTTTGATGGAGGATCCATAGGTAAAAAGTCTTAAGGATATCCCTAAGAGTGCATTTAAAAACAAAGAAAGAGATTCAAAGACACTTTAGGAGGATCACATAGAATAAGGACCCAAGACAACTTACCAGAGTGTAAGCAAGAGATCTTGTGAAGAAAATCATAGAAAAGACTCATTAAGTAGGTTATTTTGAATCGTACTCATATGAAAAACATAAGGAATACATAATTGTGAAAAGAAGGATAGGTAGTACCAAAAAACATATATCATGGATCAATCAATGTTCCCATTCTTTCTTTTTAGCAAGGTTTTATTATTGATAAATCAACACACCTCTCACGATTTGCCTAGTTAATAAGGAGATGTTTGATTTTTCATACATGCTTAGTGAAAGAAAGTTAATCTATATATTTAATGGATTTTGGCCAAATCTTCCTAATCTACATGATTGGATAAGCCAACACTAAGATCTTATCATATTAGGAGAGGTGGAAATATTATTTTGTGCCCAAGGGTTATTCATTGTGTTGTTTTTAGACTAGTCAAAACAAGATGATATTTTCAAAAAAGGGCCTTGGCTTCATAAGGGGATAGGATTGTTCATGAAACCTGAGTTTCTAAACATTGATCCATTTACTAAAAACCTCTCTCGCTTTACAGTTTGGGTGACGCTACCAAATATACCTTTGCATTTTTGGACCCTGCCAACCATGAAATAGATATAAGATGTGATAAGTGTTTTTTGTAGCTAAGAATCCTCAATAAAGGAAATATTCAAATCAACATGTGCTTATATTTATGTGTATGTGGATTTGGGCAAAGTTTTCCCTAATATTTTTTTCCCTAGTTTGTGTTGTTTCAATAAGAACCAAACAAAGTAGACTATGACAATATTGTTTTTAGATGTAGGAAATGTTTTTAATATGGTCACATGGCTATTACATGTCCACCTCTACAAGCTCCAAGTTAAAATCTACAGATAAGAATTTTGTATAAGGTGACAATGGTTTCTAAGTGGTTTAAATAAAGATAAAATAAAAATGACCTAGTGGAAAGGGAGCCACATTGGACCACACATCGGTTGAAATGAGTGATCAAAATAAGGAATCTAAGGAAGGAGTGTTATCAGATACTCCCTTTTAGAAAACATAAGAATCAATTTTTTTTCAAGAAATAGAGATCACTATGAATAACATGGATGGGAAAACATAATTTCCCCTAGAATAAGATAAAAATTAGCATTGAAGAAGAAAAAATATTACATAATCCCTTATCCAAATGAAATTAAATAAACCTCAAATTTAAAAGAGGAACAAGATTTGCATCTCTAAATCTTCCAGATAAATTCAAAGGGAAAATAATGGTTTAATTCAATATTTTACTTACTTTCAAAGTAATTGTAAAAAACATGCACTTAAATAAAAAAGATGCATGTAGTTTCTACCCAAAAATAGGCATGCATGCAAGTTATTAGAGTTGCATAGATGTTTGTGTTTCTTTGCATGTATGCAAAAATCAAGAAAAAGCAAAACATGCTTTGATAGGGGGGTGGGAAATTAGTTTCCTAATTTTTAGGAGATAAGAAACTTTGAGTTCATGTAAGATGTAACTAGGAAATATTTCATTTAATAGAAATTTAATTATAAAAAATAATAATTAATTAATATTATTTTATTATTATATTTATAAATTATTTTTATTTTTATTTTTAATAATCAATTGAAATAATAATAAATTATTAATTATTAATTAACAATTATTAAGCCACCTAGGTTAATGGGTCAAGGGTAAATAACAAAAATTCCCAAGCTCATTTTTTTGACTCTTGGACTCCTCTAACGATATTTTTTAAGTTGAATTTTGATGTTGTAGCTTGAGGAAATCTAGGGGCATCAGGAAATGGGTGCAGTATTAGGGATTTCTCGGGCTCTCTCATTAGGGCTCTATCAATAAAGCTACAAGATGGCATAAATAATGAGGCATAAGCTCAAGTGGTTGTCTTAGGTATTTAATTGGCTATACAATGTGGCATTGAAAACTTGGTAATTGAAGGAATTCCAAGATCATTATGGATGTTATCCATAATCATCAAAAAAAGGCTTAGAGGCTTAACAACATACTTAGTATGGTGTGGCCTAGTTTGCATTAATTATCATCTTGGTCTATCAACCATTGCTTTATAGAAGACAACCAATAGGTTGATTCCCCTAGAAAATATGGGGGTTGATCAAATGATTGACCATATAATTGACAATCAATTAGAAATGTGGAAGGAATTTGAATTTATTGATCAATTCTAAAACTCAAGGTGATAAATAATTTCATAGCATGCATTTGTCTTAGATGTTGGGGGATATTATAATCAAAATATATTAGCATTAGTCATAACTACATGTTATTTAATTTGATCTCATATGAATGTTTTGAGAGCTTTGATTTAAATATATCATCTATTTGGGAAAACAACACACCCTAAAATGGTAGAGAAGGCTCTAGTTAGTGATGGAGGAAAAATGAATTCAATATTAGAAAATGTGGCTATTATTAAAATTGTTCTCTTTGTAGACTGACAAATGAGAAATGGTTTTTAGTATTGGAGTTTCTAAGTATAGGATTCATTTGATTTTTTAGATGTCAAGTACAAATATTTTATATATAGTGAAATTCATCATAGGACCCAGGTATTTGTAGGTTGTTTAGAGGAATAAAATGAATGCAATGTGGCATTGATATTTGCAAGTAATTTATTTCATATAGTAAAAGATGGGATTTTAGTGTGAAAGGTGGTGGAGATCTTGGTTTGGATTTATCTAAGAGGTGGGAATTGTAAGTGGCTAGACAAACTAGTGGTGCAGGATGGATCCTCTCTTCCATTTTTGGGTGCTCAGTGTCTAGGTTTAATCCCTCTCATGGATTTTAGAGATATGGAATCTAGGTTTGTAAAACTACATAACTTGTGGATGAGGGTGATAGATGGGTATGTGGGTGTCTTGAAGCCTGCTTCTTCCATGGATGATTTCATGACTTCGATGACTTTAGTGGAGAGAATTATAGGAAAATTTGATTTGATAAAATTAGTGTTGGCAGTGCACTTTTTGGTGGACCTTTATAATGACCATGGGTGGAGGTTGCTATGCATGATGTGAATGGTAGAAAATTCAAAGTGGAAGCTTCATCTTCTAAATCAGTCACTTGACGTTCAACCTCAATCTACATGTAGATGTGACTTTAGTCAATGGTGGATGCAATGGAATTGTGTGGTGTTTTTTCCCTGGTAAAAATAACCTATGAAGATGACAAGTGGGAGTTGAAGGGTGGTGGCCCAAATTGGAAGTAGACTGCTAGGAAATAATGTACTCCCAACCCAACTCAAGTTGTTGATAGGTAAAATTATAGTTAGACTTAGCCACCAAATCAGTTGCAAGAGTCTAAGGATGATGAAGTGGAAGCCATCTTGGAAATGGGTATAACCCTTCCAAGACCCAACGGGTCTATGGTCCTTTTTTTGTTTTGGCTTAGTGGTGTCTTGGTTGGTGCTTCAAAGTTAGTTCATAGTAACCTAATGGGGGTTTTTTTTATGGTTTTTGGATATATACCCTTTGTTGGGGGCTAAGCTTTTTTTTGGAGTAGTTAGTGTGTATTTGTAACCTTTTTTTATTTTGAACTATATATTTATGCATGAAGGCCCCTTTTTAACTCTCATATAAATCTAAAAAATATATTAATTATTAATTATTAATTATTAATTGTTAGTTATTAATTATTAATTACTAATTAATTAATAAAATTTGATGATTAATTATAATAATTATTTAATATAGAAATACATTAATTATTAATTATTATTTATTAGTTATTAATTATTATTTATTAGTTATTAGTTATTAATTATTAATTACAAATTCATAATTACTAATTAATTAATAAAATTTATTGATTAATTATAATAATTATTTAATATTATTTTACTATTATTTTTAATAATTATCAATTAACAATTAAAAATTAAAAATTAAAGATTAATATTACTTTTAATTTTAATAATTAATAATTATTTAATATTATTTTAATAGTTAATTAATATATATTTATATTAAT
This sequence comes from Torreya grandis, assembly GCA_037957365.1. NCBI lineage: Eukaryota > Viridiplantae > Streptophyta > Pinopsida > Cupressales > Taxaceae > Torreya > Torreya grandis. The sequence continues at coordinate 1,207,027 of JARHVA010005107.1, read as the reverse complement.
AATTATTAATTAATTAAAATTATTTAATTATTAGTGATAATAGGTATTTTATATTATTTTAATTATTATTGTCTTACAATTAATAATTAATTAATATTTTCTAATTATTAATAATTAAATGGTCTTTAATATTTTTTATATCTTATTATTAATATTTAATTAATATTAGTATATATTAATCAGTAATAATTAATTTAACTAAGTAATTATTAATTTGAAAATATATATAATGTCACTTATTAAAATATCATAAGTCCCATTTTGTAATAAGTATTTGTTTTTGTTTTAAATGTTTCATTCTTTTGAAATAAAAATTGATTTTTTGGGGGAATTTTATGATTTCCATGTTTTTGAAATGGCTCTTTGCAATCCTAAACTCAAACTCTTGGAATAACAACAACCATCTACATATTCTCCCTTATATTACCCATCTATTCACTAGGTATTGTAATGGTTCACGATTATTTTAAAATACAAAAGGTGTCACCACTAGATAGTCCCTTAATTTCTATAGGGAGTACACCATAACTAGTGCTCCTTTTTCTATGGTCAAATACATTATCTTTACCTTTTCTATTTTCTTATTGGTGAGTGATATGGTTCGATTCATATGACCCCTAGGTTTTATAACACCATCCATTTAGCTAACTCTAATGCATCCACATGCACATGAAATGACAAATTCAAATCTTAGAATTCTAGTATTGGCGCATTGATTAATTTTTTATTCATGCCTCTAGTAATTCAAACGTAGAATATAATTCCTTATTATTCTTTTTCTTCAATAATTACTATATTAGAGCAATGATTGAAGTGAAATCTCATATTAATTTTATATAATAGTGTGTATACCCCAATAGTGTTTTGGAATACATTTATATTTTAGGTGGCGGAAAGTTTAATATTATTTTGTCTTGAGTAGATCCACCATAAGCCATACTCTATCTATTATGTAGATGAAAAACATCTTAAACCATGTTGTAAAAACACACTTTTTAATATTCAGTGATATCCTAAAACATTTACACTACTCAAGCATTAACCATAATACTTAAACATTGATCCTTTAACAATTTGTACATTATCCAATCATTAATGTATATATCTAGGAATTCATGAAATGTATATAATTTTCTAAATGCATTGACCATGATGTAGTTAAACACCATGATCACATTATTAAATCCAAAAGGCATAATTGTATACATGGATGATCCTCATTCTGTATAAAATGTCTTTTGAGATGGTCTTCTTCTTTAGATTTTACATGGTGGTACCTAGATAATCCATTTGTGAAATAATTGACCTTTCATCCTACCACATTTTGTAATACTTATTCTATAGATGTTGGGAATGGGTCATGTACACATATAATATTCAAATCACCAGTCTACACATATTATTATCTCCTATGTCTTTTTGTTTTATATAACCATCAAGATTATTCACTGTGAGTCTTCTATTAGTATTATGATTCCTCCTTCCAACATCTTGTCTAATTCTTTCTTCACCACACTTTTTATATTCATGTTTTTCAATCATTAAAATTAGGGTTATCAGGTCCTTTACCCTTTCGTTAATTTCAAAAAACTCTTATACATGATACCAAAGTTACCTCAAGGGAAAAAACCATGAAAAAAATAAATATTTTTAAAATATTACAAATTAAAACCCAAATTTCATAACATCATAACAACCTATTTGAAAGGTAAAATACATTCAAGTTTCCTATATATGGTCTCTTGTATATAGGATTTACATCTTCCCTACTTTTAATTTTCATTTTATCAACATCATATTTAATCTCTCTTCACTTCATAAATGTCATTAGGCAATAAATTTTCATATTATTTTAGTAGTTATATTATTTTTGTGCCTATTTTTCTATGATTCAGATGTTAAATTCTCTCTTCACTTCATAAATGTCATTAGGCAATAAATTTTCATATTATTTTAGTAGTTATATTATTTTTGTGCCTATTTTTCTATGATTCAGATGCTAAATTCTCTCTCTCTCTCTCTCTCTCTCTCTCTCTCTCTCTCTCTCTCTCTCTCTCTCTCTCTCTCTCTCTCTCTCTCTCTCTCTCTCTCTCTCTCTCTCCTCTCTCTCTCTCTCTCTCTCTCTCTCACACACACACACACACACACACACACACACACACACATAAATATATAAGGTTTTTTTGTCCATTTTGTCTTCCTATGATTCCTCATCCCCATTCATTATGTTTTTCAAATTCAATAAATTTTATAAACTACCTTTTGATATTTTTTTAAATTCAATCTAAGAATTTAGAATAATTGTTTCTCCATTTAAATTTTCTTGATGTTAAGCTCACCACCTATAATCCAATAAAAGATTAGATTTATTTGTATGGCCTGTGAAAGCATAAAATATTTGATCTTTTACAATGATTTATTTTGGTTGATGTACCCAATGTGTTCCAACTCATTTGTATTATGAAATCACAACTCATACTTTCCCATCATATTAAACTGAGCTACTAACTTATCCATTGGCACAAGTGAGAATAAGCAGATAGTTTTGAGTGCTATACAAACCCTCTTATCTAGATCCCAAAAATTAAATAATCTAAAAAAAAAAAACCAATTATTTATAGATTTTGAATCCCTTTGTAATGTTGTGTTGAATATACAATGGTAGAAGTAATGCATCTAAAGTCTATTAAAATTACTATACCTAGAGTCTCTTGCTAGTTTAGCCTATTTTGTCCCATTTGGACTCATAGTTTTCAATATAATATCTTGGATTGAGCATCCTAGTATTATGTATTATATGCTTGAAGTACCAAGAGTTTCATGAAGTCCCTTGCTCAATTCAAAATTCTTAATTAGTTTTATTATGGGGTGTCTCCTTAGGGCTCATGATATCTTATTATGGGATAAATAAAATATTTATCATGTGTAATAGATTATGCACTCTATTTTTTGGGATTTACATAAAAATAGGATTATATGTATTCCTTAGAGTTAGACTATAGTTACATGATTTATATAATTATTCATCCATCATCATTTAGTTCAAAATGTCAGTTCAAAAAAATTTATTCCCTATGGCATATACTTCATGTGTATCATCAAACTTACTTTCTTCCTATTCATGAAATAGTTCTTACATTCTATCATTGTCATCCCTATCTATAGTGGTAATTATGGAATGATTACATCACTCTTAAAAATGAGATATTTATCTTCATAACTTAATATGACATTGTAATCAAAACTATTCCAATTTAAATATAATAGGTAGACATTATTATTCTCATATATGTCATACACTATTTAATTTACACTCATGAATTTTATGTAGTTCCTATTATTTCTCTTATTGGAGATATTATAGTCTCATATTTGAAGTGTCATAATTTTCTACCTAAAGAGGTAGATTTACTAATATGTGTTTATTGACATTACATTGAATATTCCCCTAGTTTTAATAGACCACAACATACATCCATCCAATTTACATTAGTATAAATTGTTACAGTAATCATTTTTTATTTTATTATGTTTAAAACATCATTTTTATTTTTTTTTCTCTTTCTCAGATCATTATAATCTCTCTTCATTTTTATAGTATTTATAAAATTATGATAATTTCTCTAGTGACCCTTGTGCCTCCATCATCCTTTCCTCAAAATAAGTGAAACTTCCTTTATCTTTTAGTTATTTCTCCTTAAGTGAAACATCTTTCTTCTATTTTTTCATTTTTATTAGTATTGGGATAGTCACTATCCTCACATTTATAATACTCTTCTTCCCTTTGTATCTATTTCTCATTTCCCATGCTTATACCTCTTCTTGTGGTCATTTCCACTTGGGGATTTTATTCTCTTATTTTAATATCTGAAATTTTAAGTGATTATTTCTTAGGGAGCTCTCATGCATCACTCAATATATCTTGACACTCTTGCACTCACTTATATAATTTTTATCCTCTTCTTGAGCATTCCAAATACTCATAATTTTATAGACTTTGTGATATTTGCATTTCAAAACCTCCATCTCATCATTGCTTCTAGGATCCATGGTATCTTTTTTATGAATTTTTCACCTTTGGGAGGAGGTCCTCCTATCAACTAATTAATTTTTTAAACCCTTTTACTTGTATGGGTATGTGGCATTAGGGGAACTAAATAACCATGTGTGTTATTTTCACGTAAAATCCCACATTGTATTTATGGATCTTCTACACATTTTTGAGTGATATGTCCTTGCTTATTTCACTTATATCACATTGTTAGTGTCATATCATGGTTGGATCTTATCTAGTCATGATATCAATTTTTTAATCCACATATAATGATCTACACCATAGGGCCTTGGATCAGTGTGGGGGATAAAACCACACTTGGAGAAAAGCTTTTATTTTTAGAATGCATATAAGGTAGTTTGAAATAATAATAAACTAAAAAAAATACTTGAATGTAAGACTATTGAGATGTATAAACGAAACTTATATTCCATATACAAAATAATGAAAGGAAAGATATGTACAATATGTAATAATATTAACAAATTTAATTCTTATGATCAGAAGGGATAAACATCCTTATTGATTTATATATATTGAATGAAATATTGTAGAGGTATATATGTGTTTCAATGCTAGATACACAAAGAATGTTTAAAAACTCTTTTTTAGTTTATGCTTTTATTATATCATCTATGTGTCCTTCTTGGATATACATCTACAATATAAGCATCATTACAATAAATAGTTTCAATTGACTATGTTTTGAAAGGGATGGCAATTAATATTTTGTTTGAGTGATGGTTGAGTTTTTTATAAGTGTGTGGTTGGGATTCTAACTATGGTGTTCCATTTAAAAAATCCATAATGTGTCATATATATGAATAAGTATAGTTGGAATCCTACCTAGTAGGGGGAAACTAACATATGGATGTTGAGTGTGCATGTATTTTCATGTGTGACATACCTATATGGAAAACTATACAACATCGTGGTAGTGCATAAAGGTAAAACAAGACAAATTTGATAATGTATGTTTTTCAAAGTGGACTGTATTATGCATAGAGTTTAGAATAAGATGAAAAGTGCCAAAATTTTATGTGAAAATAAGTAAATTACTAGAAAAACTTGGAGATGTACCACAATATTTTACATAATCCAATATATTTTATGAAAGTGGGAGATCCAAAGTCTAAGTGAAGTGTGTGAAGATCCGTGCAAAAGCTATTCATGGATCATTCATTATTTATTGAGAATAAATGGATCCTCTTATGCCTTTATCCTACAAAGGAAACTAGACCCAATTTTTTTAAAGGTTATATAACTTAGCTTGTTAACCATATTTACCTACCTTAACCACTCATAGTAGTTGATGTGTGCTTGGTGGGTGATTTTTTTTTCACTTCAATAATATGATCCTTTGGAAATAGATTGACATGTTTAAGATCAAAATATAAAATATGTTTCACTGTTATACTCAAAGAAATGAGGCAATTGTGTTTTGAGAACATCCACATTGAAGACTAAATGTAAACCCAAATAATATGGTAGGTCTAAAAGAAAAAAAGCATCTCCATTTACATGTAGGATTACATATGGACCATAGTATAGAGGTTTTATATTTTGGTATGGACCCTTAAAGCAATACATCTAAAGATGAAACTAGAAAAATTTTCCTACCTTGAAATGATGAGGTGTGCGTTATGTGTCATGATTTTTCTTTGTACTTTAGTTATTGGCACTACAAAATATATTTAATCTACTAATGATTTTTATGGATGTATTTTAGAAAATTGTGTGCCTTATCTATTTCATGCTCCTATGTATGCAAATTTATGTCATATGATGTGTGGATGTCTAAGGGTGTCATTGGTTACAACTAAAAACATGTATGGATCAGACCATGATTTATAGAGTTTTAAATAACTATGTTATAGGCATGTTAAATGTATAATAAGTTATCATCCTAGTGTGGGTTCAAATTATTGTACATGTAGAGAATATGAACAAGTGTGTGATTGAAAACTTTATTTTTTTCATTTTTTTGGATATTAAATTATGTATACAAGTCCAACTATGTATTGATCATTTCCCAAAAATATTTCTAAAACTGGATATTAAACTATGGGTCATAGTTAGAAATAATAGATATTTGAAATCCAAAATGAAATGAAACATAGTTGAATAAAGTGTGCATGATTTCCACCATGATGATTTTTTTCTTTCATAGAAATATGATAGTAATCTTTGAGATCATGTCCAATACAAATATCATAAACTAATTATGGTGTTTTGTGATATGTATATCAATCATATACTATATTCTTATACATTACGATGGTCTAGAATAAATTAATAGAGATGTGTAAATACCTTCTTCTTGTTTATGGGTTTGGATATTTAACATGGAATGCAATACTTGATGTGACACTCAACATATGTGTGCATGTGTATCTAATAAATGTTTTAGTGAAATGTCACTAGTGTCTTGGTAATGATGATGTTTCCTATTATGTTGGTGTATTGATACTCTTAGATGATACTTTAAATAGGTGTCATTAGGAATATAAAGATGCCCAAGATGGTATAAAATATTGTTGTATATGTAGAACTCCTAAACCTATTCACCATGCATAAGGGTGGTATAGGATTTTGTGAAGTTATTTTCTATTGAGTGGAGATACTCAATTATTAAAGTTTAGGATGCATGTGTCTATCACTATGATGAATATGTGAATTGGCATTCGATTGATGAAATATATAAATTATTATCCATCCACATATTTTACTTGATCACCATATGGAACTAATGCATGTAAATCATCTATTTCATGTGGTGAAAATTATTCAACTTTATTTTCATTAGTGAAAAGTGAAGTAGATTATGATCATAATGACTAATAATTTCCTTTACCAATTTGTAATTTTTCCATGTATTTACTATATTCATAATAGCATGGAATAACACAAAATATAATTATGCATGATATAAATAACATCACCAAGATAATAGTAATATTATTAATGTATCCATAGATGTACACATAATATAATGACGATGAAAAAAATAACCACCCATGACATGATACAAATATAACCAAACACAAACATCACATGGGTATGACTCATGATGGGTGTCATCTATCCATTCATTTAATCAAATTTTTTGTTGATGTCATTCAAACCAAGGTCAATATCTAAAGCTATATACAGTTATATTTATGGTTGTAGGATATAGGAATGGTTTGGGGGGTGTTGATCTTATATGTTTTTTATTCTAATCCAATCTAATACATAAAGACTTGCTTATGCAATAAGGAAGCACACGTACATAATTGAAACACTCTATGTTGGAAATGAAAATAATCTAATTTGTTGAAATGAAACACATAGCTGAAAGATAAACACATTGCTGAAAAGATAAGCACACTACTAAAAATATAAGCACATTGTTGAAAATAAAATACACTACTTTGTAGAATTGATTTTAGTTTTTTATGAAAATTATAACTAGTTATAGGGCACAAACCGAGGCCCAATACCTATGAACTATTAAATTAATATCAATAGATATCACTTAAATACTTTGAAATCACATTCAATGACCACATCTGACCTATATAATGCCCTGTGAGAATTGAACTTGGGTGGGGATGGGAACAACCAACCCACTTCACCAATGCTTCTACATCTCATTGACAAAAATGTTGGGTACTAATATTTTTGTACCTAAATGTCTAAACCAGTGATGAATAGTATCCCTAGCCATGGACTGTGGACTTGCCTCATCACATTGAACATAGGTTTCAAGTCATGTGCCAACCCTCATAACATTAAAAATTGAGTCGATTATCCCATTGCATGCAGATAATTTTCATGAAGGTGTACATATCTTACCCCTTGTAGGATTAGAACCCATGACTTCCCTTTTAGGAACACATGTTCTTCACTATTAGGCCAACTTAGGTGCACTAGATTTATATAATTGAATTTAATTTGAGAACTTAAAGATAATTCCCTATAGGTATTAAGACTGAAATACACTTATATTTTCTAAAACTATAAACACACTAAACACATAAAATACCATAAAAAACACATTCTTGATTCTTGAGGAGAGTGGGCCCTTGCTCATCTTGGGAATATGAATGTAAATAAACTCATTACTTGTAAATTATAGATATCTTCATGAATTGATCAAAATGAAATACATGAATATAACTACAACGTTGTATTATTATCTTGAAATATCAACTAAAAAAACAATAATTCAACTCTCTCTCTTCTAAGATAGAGATCTACATATATATAACGCTACAATTGTAGATCCATATATGTCAGTAACTAATATTCTTTTATCAAGACAAATCTCTCAATTCTAAAGGATATTTAAAATAGGTGATTGATAGTTACAACAGGAAGAACCAACCATTATAAAATCCATTTAAGAATCTACTAAGAATACCTTCCTAGATATATTAGATCAATTGTCTATAAAATACTATTGATACATACAATGACTAAAATATAGGATATATATTTATAGATTGTTATTTATAGTAATACTATAAATAGTAATTAACCAAAATGTTCTTCAAATATTTTTACAAAAGAGGAAATCATCTTTCTTTAATTATACAGGTTCAGGATCCATACGAGGAGAGTCCATAGTAATTTTAGTGGAGTCCATAGCAATTATGGTAGAGTCTATAAAAATCTATGTAGAGTCCATAGTGGCATGCTTTAGGGGTATTCAACATTGAAGGATTCTATAACAAGGGCAACATGATGGTAAGGACAATGGAATGCTTCAATTGAGGTTGTAAGGTTGTCTAGATGAGTCTGTAGCTACATCTAAATGAGTCTATAGATAGTGGGAGAGTCCATAGCTATGGACTAGGTGAGTCTGTATTTATTGGTCGAGTCTGTATTTGGATCTAGATTAGAATTTGTGAGTCTATAGCCTACCAAATGAGTGTTTAAATCAATAGATATAAAAATATTTCATGTGTATTTCCTTATGAGAAGTTGAAGATCATTAAAAAGGTTTTATTCTCTATATACTATTATATTGTATGTATATACACAAAACTGGGAAACTAAATTTGTAAAGAGTTAGAATAAAGTGACTGAATTAGTAACTTAGACTTTAGCTGCATTAAGTAAGATAAAACATCTATTTATTACATTAAAATTAAATAAAATCCTAAGATCCTTGCAATGTTTAGTCCAGAGGAGAGGTAATTGAGGAAAAATAAAGAAGATTGATGGTAAAAATGTGTCATATTTTGGACTCATCATTTCCACCACACTTTACCTTTTGTAAGTCCCTTTACAAACTCATATACTTGTTCCCTCATAACTATGAATTCTATCTTCTAGGTGTTGGTTGAAGTCATACATATTTAATTCATCTGCCCAATGGTTATCCTATGTACTAGTGAAACTATTATAGGTCTTCACCATCTGTTTCCAAACTTAAAACTAATCATCTACTTGAGGATCCCATTTGTGCCATGGTGGAATAAAAATAAAGAGTGGTGGTATAAATCTCATACCTACCAATATTTTTTCTCCTCCTAAATTGATGACATCAACAATCATGTCCATTGTGTTTTACTCTCTAGAGGATCCATATTAAATTAGTTGGAGACATGACCTCTCTTATCTTTAGTGGGATTGTCAATGTATCCCAATTCCTGATACTGATTATAAATACAACATCAAATCGTCATCTAGTGAATAAATCAAAAGAAATAATGCAATCATAAAATAATTTACAATAATGATCCTTGATGTTTTGATTTAGAAAATAGGTTGATTTGAAGTTAATCAAAAACATTATTGCACTAGAAAAAGTAAGTATGATGCACAAACCTATGGTCTTTGATTTTTCTACATACTAATCATGCCTAGCTTTCCATGCTAATTGATTTTTATAATTGGAGATAAGGTCTCTCAACTAGTCTTCTCCCACATATAAATTGATCATGAATTTATTATAATCTCATAATATCATGTTGCACAAGTAAAATTCACATAATAAATCTTATTTCTCTAGGGTATAATCCTAAAAGATGTTCAAAACATAGGGGGTTCCTCAATATTATAAGGGTAGATAACATGATATTATGAGTAACTATTGCTTATATAATTTTTCATATAGATAAAAATTATAGGAAGGGAAAAGAGCTCTACAGGCCATAAGATGTTCCCCTATTTGACAAGTAGCATGAAGATTAACTTCAACTTGATAAATTTTTTTCCTTCTCTAAGTCTTCCTTTAATGTATGGTTTTAGTTTTCTACAATTGTTTTCTATTTTTTTATTTCCTTGAACTCTAAACACACTTTATTCCATTTGTCTAGATAATCAAAATAGGAGACAGTGGTTTGGAAAGCTTTGGTCAAATAAAGGTCTAAAGGAAGATGAAGGTTGCTAAGAAATTTATTGTTGGAGGATCAAGGTTTATTACTGAGAGTTATGAAATTGATGTTTTAGGAACAAATGTATTTCTTCCAACTCAGTGATATATATCCAAGAGTCTACTATCTCCTCATTAGATTGAGTGACTTATTTCTCAAGAATATTAATTGCATTTATATGGTCTAAATCCTTATCCTTAAAATTGTCTAAACTTTGAGTTAAATAAGAATTAAGAAGGTCCTTAAATTATAATTAGGATAAGAGGTCAGGAATATTTGTAGCTTACTATCTTTTGATAGCGTCAAATTTAGACAGTATAAGAGTAAGTTGCAGTTCTAGATCCTCTATAGTATAGGAAGATTTTTATTCCTAAAAAACCATAAGGCCTTTTCCTTTGTCTAGTATAGGTCTAGTATCATGAGTTGGAGAGGAGGGAGAGGTTATTGTTTCCTATACTATAATTTATTCTATTGGTAGATTTTATTCCTCAATGTCTTTCTCAATAGGAATTTCTTCTACTGATTCAAGAATTTCTGTTGTGACTAGCTCTTCTTCCAATGCTATTGTGTCCACTATTTCTAGTGAATAAAAAGGAAGTTTTTGTCATAATTTATCAAAGGTTGAAGCTACCTCTATATACTCATAATCATATGCTATTATAAAAAGTATTTGCCTCTTTTTAGTCTATATAGGAGAACTAGATACCTCCAAAGGAGTGCCTTTATTTGCTTGTGATTTTGGATCACAAGATGTTTCAGGTGTTAGTGTTGTGCTTGCTAAAGGAATATATTTAGCCTCAAGTTTTAGGTGAGACTGTGAACCCCTAGGCCTTGATTTTCTTTTAGTTGGAATATATTGAGAAATTTTTTCAACCATAGGTTTGGCCTATGATCTAGTCTATATCCTCTCAGTAGCCAAAACCTTAACCCTAGAAGAGGAAGCTTCTACTTTTATTTGGGTGTTTGTTTATAGGCTTTTGGAAGAGGTATTGAAGGTTGATTGGTTATAGATTTCCAAAAGGTCTTATAGGATGATTTAATTTGCTATAAAATATAATGTTGTATAATCAAATTAATGAGGCCATGATGGCAAGTTGGAGATGACCTATTGGTAGCCAAAACCTTAATGGCTCCATATAGGTATAGTGGCAGGTTGACTCTATGTTGGGTATGTTGTTTTCCATATTTGAGGTGAAGGATGATATTTATGGCTTAAATCCCAAAAAAATTACGTTTTACTTCACACATAAAGTTTCTCATGACCCAAAAATCAAAATACCTCCAAGGTTCTAATAGGGTTTCCCTACTAATTCTTTTGACATTTTCCTTCATAATCATGTATGCATGCTAAAGATAGTTTTTCATTACCATTATATTGTGTAATCAACTCAAAAAATGGGTTATTCCCAATAAACCCTTACCATAGACTTTGGTGGAATCTTCTTTTAGGTGTGCAATGAAATCCTTAACCAGATTTTCATCATATCTTTGTAATTTTTACAAAAAGGGAGCCATCTAACTTTCTCACATATGGATATAGAGATGTCATCCTTCATCAACCCTTCTATGGAGTTGGGTTCATACCTCTTTTTATATCCCATGGTAGTTTTATTAATTCTCTATAGGTAGGAATTAGTCTTGAAGATGAGAATAATAGTGGAAATGGAAACACAACTCAAAGTGAAAATGAAAAGAGTCAAAAATGGTCTAGTTATGAATATTATCTTAGCAAATACTAGCACAATCTAGAGAAATGATGATGCAACATGGTAAATTTAGTGAAACTGACTTGTAAATATTTGATATTCCCACACACTTATTAGACATGTGTGTTGACTCCCATATCATCATGATTTGGAGTGCTACGGACTAGGTTGGTAGATAGTTCATGCATGTCGATAAAGTTGATATGTCGCCTTTTATTTTTTTATTTTTTTTCTACATATTACTTTTCCATGTCACTAAATGTTATTATCATGACCATTATTTTAATGTTTGACAAGATGTCCTAGGGCTTATGTTACTCAAACCACCTCTTCATGGTGAATATGCATGAACCTAAAGAACTTATACTAACCTAATGTAGATAAATAAAATATTCAACTTACCTAATAATACTCATAGTCTTTGATCTTTTTCTTCCACCCATTCTAAACAAAGAAAAATGAATGAGTTAGTCTTAAGAAATGTGTATAAATGAACATAATAGTGAAATTTTTACTTAGAAAAAATTGATCATATTTTGTTGTTTCCTGGTTTTTGATTATTTTTCCCTTGACCATCCAATGCTAGTTTTCAAGTTAAGGTTCTTTTGTCAATGCATGATCAAACAACAAGCTAGTTTTATGATCATAATTGTCAATAATGTCCTAAAAAATATTTTCACTATTGAATTACACACACACACACACACACACATGTATGTGTGTGTGTGTGTGTGTGTGTGTGTGTGTGTGTGTGTGTGTGTGTGTGTGTGTGTGTGTGTGTGTGTGTGTGTGTGTACCATAATTGAGTTCCTATCATGGAAGAAACAAGTTATTCAATGAAAAAAACTTCATTCTTTATGTTTTTAACAAATTCCTCCTTTTTGACAAGCTTTTGGTATAGTTTGAGTCTATGCCCATTGACCAACAAAGTCTTATGATTCCCATCTATTGTCAATAGTTTTACCAATCCATTGTCAAAGACTTCTTCTATTTGGTATGGGCCTATCCATCTTGTAATCAATTTTACTTTTATTTTTTGAAACTTGGAGTCAAATAAAAGTGCTCAATCCCCTTCTTGAAATCTTCTTTCTTTGATGTAGGAACCATACCACACTTTTCTCTAATGTTTCATCATTTTTGTTTGCTATAAATATTTTATCCTTATCTCATCAAGCTCATTTAGTTGAAAGATCATATCTTGTTGTACCTTATCCAAATAAATGCCTACCATCGATATTGTTTTCAAAGTTTTTAATTAAAACTCAATATAGAGTAAAGGTTTCTTACCATACACTAACTCATAAGGTGAAAAAAATAGTTGTTATATTCTGAGTAGTATTTTAGGCCTATACTACTTATGGTACTTGGGTTGTCTAATCCTTTCTACTTATACTAACTATCTTAGTTAGAATGTCATCCAAATCTCTATTAGTAACTTCTAATTGACCATTAGAATGTGTATGGTAAAGGGAGGATTTCCTATGGTTGACTTGGTAGACTTCCATGAAGTACTTGATCATATTAGACATAAATTTTGGTCCCTGATTTGAGACTCTTTCTCTAGGTGCACTAAACCATTACATGATCTTGAAATATAGGAAATATTCTACCTCTTCTTCTCTATTAAAGGACAAATCTTAGACCTTATCCCACTTAGTGACATAATTTGTACATACTAGAAGTTATTCATTATATTGGGATGGAGGATCTATAGGACCAACAAAGTCTATTCCCCACTTCTCAAATATTTCTAACAATACCTTGGGATGAAGAGGCATCTCTATTAATGGTGTACGTTGTCCCATTCTTTAACATAGATCACATTTCCTGATGTACTTCTTTACTTGCCTATTAAGGAATGGCTAATAATATCCTACTCCTAGGATCTTGTGCATAGTTCTCTTTATGGAATAATGGTTTCCTCCTGGTTCCTCATGATAAACTTTAATAATGGCATAATCTTCATTATATGCTACACACCTGTGAAAGACATGATTAGGTCTATATTTAAATATCATCTATTAACCCACTTAAAATAAGATCTTTATTTGATTAAATGTTTCCTTTATTTACAAGTGAAATGAGAAGGAAACTTCCCTTTGACTAAATATTTGGATATATTAGCAAAACATGGTGATTCTATTGAAATAACAAACAATTGTTGATCTAGAAAGTTTTCTTCAACTGATTCCTCATCACCTGTAATGTTTATCCTAGATAAAAAGTCCAAAACCACATTAAAATCACTTGGTTTATTATTAGTGGTTATATCAAATTACTACAAAAGTAATAAACATCTTATGATTCTTACTCCTACTACAGGTTTATTCATGAGATATTTTATGGCTAAATGGTCTATGTATATGAAGACCTTCTAACCTATAATATAGTGTTTGAATTTGTTGATGGCATAGATGAGAATAAGGGATTCATTTTCTATAGTTGCATAATTTATTTCAATAGGTTTAGTATTTTTGTTGATGTAATAAATAACATACATATGTTCATTTTCATCCTTTTATCTAATAACTTCCCCCATTGCATAATTAGAGGCATCAGTGTAGATGTGAAAATGTTTTTCCCAATTGGGTCCTCTCAACACTAGTGCAAAACTCAATTTCTCTTTAATGGTTTCAAAATATTTTTGATATTCATAAATATATATAAATTAAATTTCTTTGATAGAAAATAAAACATAGGAGTATAAATTTTTCTAAAGTCTTATATAAAACATTTGTAAAAACTAACATGACCTAAGAAGATTTTAATATCAATTTGGTTCTGATGGGTAAGCAGGTTGGAGATTTTTCCAATTTTCATAAGATCCACTTAGATTTATATTATCACTTGGATTTTCACCCTTTGAGGGGATGGAAAATAACTCCTAATCTAATTTGTGCAATGGAAACACCTCTAGGCTTGTGGGCAACCTACAGATGAGGTGAATCTCTAGATAGGGTTAACTCCCTTGATGTACCACTTTGGGATACAACTACACTTAACATTGGGGGTGAAAAGGGAGAGAGATAATTAAAATAAAAATAACCTAGTGGACATGATACACCAAATATATTTATGAATTCCAACCATATACAGTTTACACTTGAAATCAAGGGACAAATTGAACACACACTTCTCCAATCTTCATCTTCTTACATCAATGCTACATTGTGAGGTTATGGATGAATGTGAAAAGATAAGAGGACTAGACAAGAGGCATATGAGGGAAATAATGAATATAATAACTCACTCAATCCTATACATTTCTTAGAAAACTTCACATTCCATACAAGAAGAAGCTTTCCAACTACAAATAGATGATAGAATGAAACAACATGCTAAGGAATACATAGTCTTCACTTATGCAAAATCAAACATTAAAAATAAAAATACCAAGAAAAGTCATGGAGGAGGTAAAAATCAGTAGTATTATTTATCAAAAAGTATACAAATGATCAGGACTTCACCATACTCATGTGGAGCATCCATTACAATATCAAAATGGTTAGTTCTTATAGAACTTGAGAGAGAGAGGAGAAGAGAGAAGTAAAAGGGTCACAAGGACACTTTTAAAGATAATAAAATCAGATAATTTTTAATTTTAAGAGGGTATGAAATGAACTATTCAAGTCTAAGAATTAAAAATGTCAATCCAAGTCATAAACCTCATGAAAAGTGGCATGAAAACTCCTTGACTGACTCAAAACAACTACCTTCATGATTGAATGTATTTGAACACCTCATAACAAACTAGGATAATTTAAAATGATTGTAATAAATGGAAATTGGTTCAATCATGCCTCTATATGAATTATTTATAGGTTTTGTCCTTTATAATCATCTAGAAAGGAGTTATCATCATCTACTATCTAGAAAACTCATCTTCCATGCACCCTTCACACTTGGCCTTAAAATTGGAATTAGTTTCCCATGAAAATACATAGGATATATTAGATTAAACCTATAAATACCTTGTATGTCTTTATAATCATCAATAACACCTTAAATTTAGCTCACTTGAAGATCTCCACCCTTCTCACTAGCTTGTCAACTATGATAGTTTTTACTAGCTAAAAGGAAAGCTATTGTTTGAACACTTATAATTTTTTTCTAAACATTAAATATACATAAGGAGTTATAAAAAGTACAAATATTACTCCTAAAGTTGGTTTGATCCTTAGACTCCTTCTAGAACCTGTAAAACATAAAAAATGGTCAAAATACCCTATTTTTCATCCCATCTATACATTTTCATACAGATAAAAAGTATGAGGATAAGATTTAAGGAGTCCTTTTCAAGTTCTAATCACCATCCTAGTCAACATGTCTCATTATACTATCTATCCAACTCCATTTATCCAAATTGGTCTTGACTAAGGGTTTAAGAGGGTTTTAGGCCTATTTGACCTCTTAAGGTTCATTCATAAAAACCAAACCTCCAAATTGTAAAAAAAAATAAAAAAACATGGCCTTTAAGACCCTTTATAATATCCCTAAAATTATTTTTTTCCCATGAAAATTATCAAGAAAGATGTGACCGCTTGAACATCTCCCATCAAGCTCTTTTCTCCATTTGTATAGGCCTAACATTAATCTCAAGCTAGAGTTGACTCTCTTTATGCTTTCTCATTAATTTTTAAGATTAAAAACAAATTTATTGACCCTATAAATTTTTTTAAATACTCATAACTCACATCTAATTTTATAAGTATAACTGACTCCTCATTTGGACACTAGGTCTAGTCATGCCTAGTAAGCTTGTATATAAGTTTAGGCCCAAAATGACCTCTTTTGATGTATTAAATACATTATAATACCCTATATACCTTAATTTTGACCTAATAAACAATTATTAATTCATTTTAATGCTCATTTTATGCTAGGAGTGAAAATGGTACTCCAATTAGAAACTAGGCTTCATTGTACCTTTATGCCCGACTTCAACTCCAAGGTTATAGACTATCATTTCAAGATAAATAATCTTGTGAGCTGTTATACACATTTTCATTGATATTATGAAACTTAACATAGCTCTTTTATAGGTTTTAAAATCTCCTAAGACCATCTTTTTACTATCCTTCACCAAAATTGCTAGTTTGTGTTCAAGGGGAAGTGCCCTCTGTCTACACTAAAATAGAGGGAAATTACCCTATTTTTATAGGAAATAAAATTATTGGATGATTTTGAATATATTTTAATGGCCTTCTGGATAAAATTTTATCTTCTATTCATCTCATATGACCCTTCAAAACTTTGAGCTCCCAAAACTGGTTTCTAGGCAAAAGGACTTTGTAGGGTTTTAAGGAATGGACTATGTTTTCTTGATTTTTGAGCCATTATTTTGCCTAATATAAATTTTAATATACCTATGTATATTTTTATAATCACAATATATTTTTTCCAATTAATATTTCAACACTTTGACCCATTGATACACCCTTCATACTCTTGGATTCACAAGATGGTGTTACCCTGCTTGACTGAGTTTCCTTCCTAACAATACCCCTGCCAATTGGCATCTTGAAAATAATTTTTATGATATTTTTTATATATCCAAATATTAATTTATCCATTTATTAGACCCATTTTTAACTCCCATATATACTATCAATTCTCTTACAGTCAATATTGCTCATGGTATGCTCTTAGTCACTTCTAATTGGTTGTAAGTGTACTTAGGGTTATCAGGGGTATGTAAAGGTTTGATTGCTCATGTTAAGGGATTAATAATATTAATTTTGTATAAAAATAAGTGGTAACACAATTTTATTTAACCTTACAACCACTCCTATACCTTCACATGCAGTCTAAGTTCACTAATTGATCTCCTTCTCTCTTGATTATGGTACTCTACCCCCTTAAACCCTACTTGTAGGTGTTTAAAGCCTTAACTAAGATAGTTATGGTATTAAATTACTTCACTTGGTTAAATTTTGGTCACAAATTTAATTTTTATACATTTACTCATCTTGAATGCCCTTAAAACATCACTAAAGCACCAAAGCTAGCTCACTATTTGTTGTAGGTGCTCATTGAGGTTGTTTGTATAGACTGTCTCCACCTCTCGTTAAGAAAATAGAGTCTTGAAGTGTCATCATTATGTTTCATGATGCTGATTTAATTCATTAAATCATGTTTCATTCCTACACTCATATGTTTCAAGATATAAGTATTTTTAAAAACCTGTACCTTATACTAGTTGTAGGTGCACATTGCTTGCTAAAAGAACCCCTATAGGTATGTGTGGGTTCAAAAACATAGCCTAATAACATTGTATTAATAATATATATTATAATGGTGTGATTTTAACTCAAATTTAAATTTAAAACATGAAACATTCTTTTTTTACTCCTTTAGTGTTAAGTCACTTGTGCCTCTAAAGGCTGTAGACACTATTATTTGGTTTTAGTGACTTTATAGGCAACTTTAGGCCTTCTAAAAACTACCCTCCATTGCTTAAATGCTCTCCAAAATATTAAATTCCCTTATAATATGATGATACTAAGATTTTATGCCATTTATAAACATTTTAAATCTTTGAAAACATGCTACAATATACTAGCAAAACTCCAAGGGACTCTGTTTTGACATTTTAGGGAAAATGGGCCTAAAATAGTCATTTGCATTTTGAGCATGATTATCAACCTAAATTTAACAATTCACACCTCAAATAAATTTATAATTATATAAATAACATGATATGTCATCAAATATTCTTTCAAAAAATCACATGTTCTCCATACAAGAACTTCTAGATTTCTACCATTACTTCCTATAGGTGAATGTTTCCATGGCATAGGCAGTGAATACAACTTGGGTAGCATGCATTACCTTTGGATATCAAAAGATTTTCATGAATATAATAACACCTTAAAAATAATTTTCACACTATCATATATGTGAAACAAGAAGAAACACCTCCCTCCTAACCTAAAATCATCCATGAGAGCACCTGTACCTACTCATTAATGGTTGCCTTATGTGTGAATGTTGTATATGACTGTAACTCATGGAGATTTATCCTTAGAGGATGAAATTTAAGGATGAGGTTGAAAATTATAAATTTAATACATTTTTTAGGACCTATCACAACCTCTTGAATATTCTCAAATCTTGACAATCTAGAAATGGTGAAAACAGGCCTGTCATATCACATAAGACCAATCTATAAATTTGAGATGTTTTACCCATCAACTTGAAACTGTAAAATAAGAATGTAAATAACTATATGAGATATTAAAAATCATTTAAAACCAATATTAGAAAGATTATTTTATGGAGCTTCTCAAACCAAGGCAAAACCTATAGGATACATAAATTAGTAGGCAGATTTGAAAGGTCAACTTCATAAGGATGGTTCATGAAGAACATGCCACAATTTTTTAAAATAGTTATATGAAAATTAATTTATCTGATTTTAAAACAACCTTCCAAAATAATTTTCCTTGAAACTTCCTGAGTTGTTCGTACCAAGAAAAAACATGAAAGTCACTTTTGCTTGCCAAGAAGGGTGAAAAGGGAGTAGAATGATTTTGAGAAAGAAATGGAAATTAAAAATAAAACCAAACATGTAACTAAGATTTTTTAATTTAAAGAGGCATTATTTGATCCTTTCCCATGTGGCGCACTTCCCAAAGAGTTGTACAAGTGCTAAAATCTCCTTTTTTCTAAGAAAACTACCCTTTTAACTAAATAACATACCAATTTTAAGTTCTTTCAATTAATTAATACCTATAATAACACATGGGATGTGAAATAATGTTTTATAACCTTCACACTTCCCAATAAATCCATACAAATCATTAAATACACCCTTTTTGACCTCAAAATGACCCAAAAATGCTATAAGGACTGAAATAAATAATGACCAAGGCTATTATAACATTAAGTGACATTAATTAACCTATAAAAAACCTTATTAAATATATATTACACCCATATAGTTCTTAAAAGTCATGTTTTTACCTAGGGGTGCCTTGATTTGACCTAAAAGTCAAACTTGGTTAATAATTTCTTTGGCAAAGATGTAGTGTCCTAGTACTATGAATTGATCCATCATCATTAAGAATTTATAATTAATTAGTGAAAATTGGTATTATTCACATATATTTAGGAAATTATCAATATTATGTAAGGATTCATCAAAGGTGTCCCCATGAGTAGTGAAGTCATCCATATAAACTTCTACACAGTCATTAATTAGATCAGTGAATATGGCAAAAACTGTTTGTTGGAAAGTAGATGAAGCACTAAAAATACCAAATGGTAAGACTCTATAGGAAAACATTACCCATGGGTTGGTGAAAGTGGTTTTGTCTTCATCCTCATCTACCACTATTATCTGATTATATCCACTAAATCCATTTAGGAAAGAAAAACATTTTATTCTACCAAATTATCAAGCACTTAATCAATAAAAGGAAGAAGGAAATAATCCCTCATAGTGGATTAATTTATCTCTCAGTAATATACACACACTCTCCACTTTCCATTTCTATCAGGTATAATTACCAATGGAAAAACCCATTGAATATCTAAAATGGGATAAATAAATCCCACATCCAATAATTTCTAAATCTCAATCTTTACTATATCCATTAATGTTGGGTTTATCCATATCTATGGATGTCTAACTAGTTTGTCCTAACTTGTGTAAATTTTATGGGTACATAAACTAGGATAAATTCCTCTCATGTCTATGTAATTCCAAGCAAAAGCTTTGGTATGTTTTTCTAGGACATCAAAAACTTTTACTTTTTAAACATGGGCTAACTAGTTATTTATGTTTAAAAAAATTTATGGTAACACCATAACTTGTTTGGTGTCAAGATGGATAGACTCTACTTGTTTGAATTCACTTATTATGGATTCAAGATAACATGGATGGGGTAATAACATATGAAATGTAGTTACATTTTTTACAAATCCATCTCCTAGAGGAATGATTCTAGTTAATGGACAATAAAATGAAATTAAAAAATTAGTTAGTTTTCCCCTACCCAATTCCAAATACTTTATTTCAATGGTCTATTTCCATATGTTGAATAGGTGAGATGAGAATTATTCCCAAATAAAAATTCCATTATAATTATTCTAGTTAAGTCTATAGTTGATGGACGAGTAGAGTCCATAGTTGATAGATTGGTAGAGTCCATAGCTAGGCTCATAAGGCTAGTGGATTCTTCCAAATTTTATACTAACTCATCAATTAATTCTTTCATGTGTCCTTGTACTATTATCATGGCTAGGGATGAAAATTTTTCCTTATTTTTTTATGGTTCATCCACCCATAATTTTTTAATGTAATCCATTGAGGCTTTTGTAGGGGGTATAAAGATAATCATTTTGATTTTAGACTAGTTGAAATAGTTACATCTCTTGACCTGAAATCTATTAATGTTGCTTAGTATCCAACTAGGATCTTCCTAAAATGAGGGGGTACCCTAATTTCTTAGTTTGGGGTTACAACACCATAAAATCTAATGGATATTCCCATAACTCAATTATTACAACCACATCTTTTATAGTTCTTTCTAGTTTAGCAACTAACTGATCATCCATTTGAAAAATGGTAGAGGTAGGTTTCATCCCCATAAGGGATAGTGTTTGCAGAGTATCAATTGTCATTACATTAATTGTTGCACCCAAATGTACCAAAACATTGGGTATTTCTTTTTTCCTTATGATTACTATAATGACTAAGCTCCTTGGGTCTGCATATTTGGGTAGTAATAATTTTATTGTTAAAAGATCAGCTAGTTTACCATCTACATTTATGGGGTAAGTGCATAAAGTTAAGGGACAAAAAGGGGCATACTCGTGGACATGATTTTCTTAAAATTTCATAAATTTGAACTTTTATAGATAATTTGAGATATCTACACTTCAAATTTGAAGATAGTGTAAGAACATGAAATGTAGCATTTCGAGTCTAGTTTCCAAACAAATTTTTTTTTAAAAAATGGTTAATTATAAATAGGAAAAAAAATATAAAATTTGAAGAGGAACTCCTTTTTATGAAAATACAGTAGATAGATGGTCGTGAAATGCACCATTTTTTAGTAGCATTTAATTTTGTTTGAAACCCTTTGGAAAACATTTAGATAATATCTTCTAATTTTTTACCTATATTTTCTTATATTTTTTCAATGAATGCCTCTTTTTATGATTTTTTTGAGTAAATAGATCTTGAAAACTGAAAAAAATGGATAGCTACCTAAATATAATAAAAATCATTTATTTTTTCAAATATGTGTAGAATTAGACCTATTTTTTTACCATATAACTTGTTTTGCACTTGGATCAATGAGAAACAAATTAGATGAACATGTATATGCATTATGTTTACATCATGTAGTGGCCTAAAAAGGTATAGTTAGAAATCAACATAATTTGAAACCTTAAATTAGTCCAAAAAATATAAAAACCATATTTTTGGAAAGAGGAGAGCATGCTAATCATGATGGTATTAATTTTTTGAATTTTACCTTTGAAATTCATAGTGTATTGGGTGATTGAAGTTGAATTTTCTTATTTTTATCAAAACTCTCAGACTCAGCTATAGCTTGATAGGTCCAAGCCTTTGGTTCAGTAATCCAAGCCATTCATAATCTAAAAGGCTTGGTGCTTAAATTCAAATTCAAATAGGATGATCACATTAATAATGCAGTTGTGTTATTAGATAACATGATCTCATTACTAATTTGATCGTGTTAGTAGATAATGTGATCACATTATTAGATAATGCAATCACATTATTATAAAATCAATAACATGAATGTGTTATTATTATTTTGCACATAAAATCATGTGAACATGCACATGAAGCTAATATTGACCTGAATCTTCTTTGTACCATTTTTAATATTAAGTATATAAATGTAAGCTTATACTTAAAATTTATTTTAATAATTATAAGAAATTAGGGTCATTCTACATCTGATAAAATTGGTCTCATAGCTGCATGCCTTATGATTTAAAAAATATTTTTTCAAAATTTAATTTGGTTAGTACTTAGGCATTTTTAGGGTCTAAGGATTGCATCTAGGGATTTTATAACATAACTTTTACAATTTATGTCCATTTTTGGTAAAAATATAGTTAGTTTTTTTAGGTTTTTATGTCTTCTAGATTGATTCTTAGCATTTATAAGAGTCCTAGGTTTGCACAAATTGAAATTTACAAACCACTTTGAACTTGATCCAAAGTGGTTTGATTAGGGTAGAATAGGTCACATTGATGACTTGACACATCAAATGACCACTTTATATTAATTTAAATTATTCATCATCCCTCCCTTATCCCTAATCACTTTTTACTCATCCATCATCACCCATAATCACTCTCTCATCATTATTCAGTATCCCTAATCACTCCATTGATCCTCACTATCCCTAGTCATCTCTAATCACTCACTTATTATCCATAATCACTCCTCCATTGACCCTCACTATCCCTCATCATCTTTAATCACTCCCTCCTCATCCTAAATAAATCTTTCATAATACCTCATCATCAATAATCACTTCCTCATAATTTATCATCATCCCTAATCACTCCCTCCTCATCATTCCTCATCCCTAATCACTCCCTCATTGACCTTTATTTTCCCTCATCATCTCTAATCACTCAAGCTTATCATATCTAATCACTAATTCATTGACTATCACCATCCCTCATCATCCCTAATCACTACCTCCTCATCCATTATAATCCATAATCATTATTTATTCATCCCTCATCATCATTAATTACTCCCTCATTAACCCTCACCATCACTCATCACTCCATCATTGACCCTCACCACTCCTCATCATCACTAATCACTCCCTCATCATCTAATTTAAGTATATACTCTGAAGTTATCTTTGATTCCAATCATATGTTTTTTAATCTATTATAATAGAAATTAACTCTTTTCTAGGACTTGTTGTGTTGTCAATACCTATTTGTGATAGTCAATTTTATTACTAAATGAATTGGATGATCTTCTAAATTTATATTCAGGTAACATAAGTACTAGAACAAAATAGAGTTTGAGTTTTAGTTCATAGAATTATCATTATTGTGAATTTTGTTAAGTGTGAAGTCATTATTCATGAATCACTATTCATGGACACTATTCATGGTGATATGGCATCTTGGTGATGTGGATGGTTAGTGATGTGGTTGTTTGGTGATGTGGCAAGGCCCATGGAGGGTCTCTAACATGTGATTAAGTTGATGTGATGGGAGTGAGGTGTATCATTATACCAAGGCACATGGGTTTCATCCTTGGTAGTCACATGGGTTTGTCATGTGGTGAAAAAGATAAAGGGTTAGGTATGGGTTTAATTTCTAAGGGACCCAATGGTTCAAATTTATGTATAAAGTCAAAAGATGATTGAAACACCTTTTGGAATTTGGTGTGCACATGGAAGAATAAGAAAAGAGTTTAATTTTGATGATTTCCCTCACATGTGGAGTGGGAGAAAATGTTTGGAGTCACATGGAAGTTGATTTTATCTTATCTAAAGTGGATGGTCCATTTTTTTTACCCTTGCACATGAAAACAAACATTTTACTATTGATCACTAGTGCCCACATGGAATGTGGTGAATTTGTTGGGCCACCTATGATGTTAATCTCTCAGTCACTCTCTTGTTATAAATACATAAATATGCATGAGTTATACCTTTTTAATTCATGTATTTAATGGATCCATGAAAGTTTGTGCTTACCTGCTTGGAGGTTGGATCCTGAAGGTTATGTTATGCTTAATTCATAACCTAAATTCTTTAAGTGTAAGAATTGAGTTCTTATTTTGTAAGCACTGAAAGTATTTGCTAGAGGATCTATGTAGAAGATATTGATGTTTATTAATAATAAGTCTGGAAGCTACCATTTTTTCTGTGGTTTTTTCCCTTACTTGTTTACAAGGGTCTTCCATGTAATATCTATGTAAAATGTTTTATTTATTGTCTATGTTTTTTTAACTTGTTTTATTATGTATGTTTACTTTTAATGTATGATATTTTATTCCTAAAATTTGGTATCAAATTCATGGTGTAAAACTCAATGTGTGAGTTTTTTTTGTTGTTGGCTAGTTTGTGCAAGTTGAAGCTAGTATGAAAGGAGGAGAGACCAAGTTGAAGATGAAAAAAAAATTGTTTTGTTAGGTATTTATTTGTGGAACAAGGTGGAGGATCTCTTAGTGAAGATCATATTCTATTTATGTTGCTAAGGAGAAGCCCATAGGAGAGTTGTGAATAAGCTAAAAAGGTTTTGCTAGATAAGTTAGTAGCCTACACAGTGTTCAGTTGATGATGAAGTATTTGTACATCTTGAGGAGCAAGCTAGTTTCCTTTAAAGGAGGTTGAGAACAAGGCATGAAATTTTTGTAGTGTTTGTAAAAAAATGAAAGGGGTGTGTAATGTGGTATCCTACTAACCATATGTTTTTAGTTGAGACATTGTTGAAGAATAAAAATCCATGCAAAGGAAGGATGTACAAATAAACTTGAAGCTATATTTATTTCAAAGTAGTTAAGGATGAGGAATATGAAGATGTAGATGAACAAGTGTGACCTAGTGTTCTCAGTAGGAAGAGGTTATGTGTTTGGACATGCAATAGAGCATGTTGTATTTAGATGCATTTTTTAGGATTGAAAACTCAGTAGATGCATTAGTGCACTGAGTAGCATGATGAATTCCATGGAGTGGTGATTGGTCTACTTGTGTCATGTTTGGTAACTGAAGGCTACATGTAGAATATTAAATAAGACCTGGTGTTCCTAGAAGGAGAAGGTTGGTGTTGAACATATAACTTAAGGTGATAGAGTATTGTATATATTATTATGGTGTTGTCTAGGTAGATCGATGCATGAAGTAACACCAGAGGCATATGAGTTTGTTTTTTGGCAACATTAGATAGAGCAAGATGCATTTTAGATGTAGGATTGAAAACTTTATAGGTGTAGTGATGCATTGAGTAGTGCAATGACTTCCCAAGAGTTGTGATTGGTCTAATGAACATGTGCCATGTTGATAAGATTCGAAGGCTATGTAGAGAGGTTTGTTTTTGACTTATATGAGATTTTATCTCCTCACTAATATCAAGAGTTATATGTGCACTTGTTGTTGTTCAAGGAATTGAATTAGTGTGATTCCTACATGGTGATCTCTCTTAGGGAGAGAAAGATAAATTATGAGGTAAATGTGTTGTTGGTTTTCATGTTAAAGAATCCATTGTATGAGTTGGTGCAGGTAACACACATGTAGTCTAGTATATTTAGTATCTTCATAGAGAGATAAATTTAGCCTCTAGTGTATACTTAGTGTTTATTAGATGTCAATACTATGTTAATGACATGTTGGATATAGGCCCCAACATGATCACTATTGTGATGGCGCAGGTGACAAGGATGTGATGAAGGTGTTATGATGAGTAAACTAGGGATGGAGATGCATAAGGATGGGATAGAAAGTACCCCACTTCTTGAATTATTGAGTTGTCTTCTCAAGAGCATCTTATAATAAAGGAAAAGACATGTTATGTCCTATGTATTAGATTCATCAAGAGTAGGAAGACTTGTGATTACATGGGGAGCACTACACTAGATATTACCAAACAATTGGAGTTGTGAGTGGTTCATGGTAGAATCTCAATAGGAGGATAGTTATATGTTATGGAGAAGTGAAGAATCACTTAGGGTGATACAATATAATATGAAGGAGTAGTTGACAAAGATGTTCATGGCATAAAAGTTTTAGTAGTGCAAGAAAACTTCTAATAGGTTTGTTTCAATGTAACATAGTGCATAGATGGAAAAATAGTTTTAGAATACTCAAGTGTGGTAAAAACCTATGAATATTGACTTCAATTTGGATTATGTTAGGTGTGCAGTCACTATTCATAGTCATTATTCACAAATCACTATTCATGGTGATTAGGCATGTTGGTGATGTGGATGGTTAGTGATGTGGCCAATTGGTGATGTGGTAGGGCCTATGAAGGGTCTCTCACATGTGATCAAGTTAATGTGGTGGGAGTGGGGTGTAGCACTCCACCAAGGCACATGGGTTTTGTCCTTGGTAGTCACATGGGTTTTTCATGTGGTGAAAAATACAAAGGGTTAGGTATAGGTCTAATTTCTAAGAGACCTAATGGTTCACATGTGTGGAGAAAGTCAAAAGGTGATTGCAACACCTTTTAGACTTTGGTGTGCACATATAATTGAAGAAAAGAGTTAAATTTTTATGATTTTTCTCATATGTGGAGTGGGAGATAATGTTTGAAGTCACGTGGAAGTGGCTTGGATATTATCTAAAGTGGATGGTCCACTTTGTTGACCCTAGCACATGAAAACAAACATTTTACTATTGATCACTAGTGCCCTCATGGAATGTGGAAATTTTTTTGGGTCACCTATTATGTTACTCTCTCACTCTATATATTGTTGTAAATGCATAAATATACATGAGTTATCCCTTTTTAATTCATCCAATTAGTAGATCCATGCAAGCTTATGCTTGCATGCTTGGAGGTTAGATCCTGAAGCTATGTTATGCGTGGTTCACAACCTGAATGCTTCAAGTGTAAGCATAGAGTCCTTATTTTTTAAGCACTAAAAGGAGTTAATAGAGGAGTTGTGTATAAGAAATAGATGTTGATTAACAAGAAGTCTGGAAGTTGCCATTTTTCCCATGGTTTTTTCCCTCACTTTTTCATAAGGGTTTTCCATGTAATCTGTATGTAATGTGTTTTCTTTCTTGTGTATATTTTTTTATCTTGTTTTGTTCCACATTTTTACTTACACTTTAGGATATTTTATTCATAACATATCTAACTAGATGAAACTTTATTCAGTTCCACCTTTGGTATCTTGGTTCAAAGGATACAAATTAAACACAAATCTCTTGTATAATTTTCTAATTATGAGAAGATTGGAATCTATGAAAAGTTATTTGGTGTTTCCCATTCCTATATGAATTAAATCTTGGTCATGTTCACACATGCACTCCTTGTGTGTGTAATGTATCCCAAATATTTTATCTCTTGCATGAAAAAATGAACATTTATTCATGTTATGATAAAAATGTGTCTCTAAAAAATATGAAACACTAATTTAACGTGGTGTAGATGTTCATCCCATGTTTTATAAAGATTAGGATGTCATCAAGGTAGATTAAAAAAATTACATATTTAAAGGGCCTAAGGATGTCATTAGATATCTTAATGAATGATTTTTATACATGAGTTAACCTAAACTGCATAACCAACTAGTCAATTAATCATTCCTTTGTTTTTAAGACTATATTCCAAATGTCTAAAGGTTTAACATGAATATGATGATACCCAAACTTAAGAAATTTTTTGGAAAATACTTATACACCATGGATATGGAAAAAAAATGCCTTAATATTTAGATGAGGATAATAGTTCTTCACTTTAATCTTGCCAATATGTTTTTAATCGATTCATAACCTCATGTCCCATCCTTATTTAGAAAAATAAAAATTGGCCTTTTGCAAGGCAATAATTTTTGCGTGATGTCTCCATTATCCATGATTTCATGGATCTACCAATTGATATATTCATTCTCTAGAAATGATATGTTTTATAAAGAGGTTTGAGGTAGAGGTAGTTAAGGGATCAAATCAATAGTATTTTTTTATTTAGGTTAAAGGGGGGATTTTTTTAATCTCGGGTCCCCAAACCCTAGGAGGAGATAAAGTAAAAAATAAACAATAGGATAACTAAGCCATTAAAGGAAATAAGGACTAACATAGTCCAAAAACATCTTAAAAAATAACCCTGATACAACCATAGAACAATAAAAACACTAATCTAATTCTAAGTTTCCAGACACATATTCCTAGCATGACTTCATCTTCTTGAGATTCATATTAATTTTCATCAATAAACTTTCATGATCTACAGTGTATTTAGAACCACTGCTCCCTTTATTGCCCTTACATCTACCCATATAGCTAGGTTCAAAAAGTTCTTTAAGGTGTGCTCAAATATTTTAAACATTTTGGATACCTTCATACATTAAAACCTTGCTACAATTAACAAAAAAAACTAATCTTATTATGTAGGTTTTCATTAGCATGTTTTAAAACCTCCACTCTAAAATTCAAATAATGAATCTGGTTATCCTCCTCCATAGCTACCAAAATTTATATCATCTTTGCATTTTCCTATTGAAGCACATTTACCTTTCCCTTTAGCTCAATAATCTCATGCATAAACCACCTCATTATGGATTTTTGTATGTCAAGTTCTTCCATGATTCTGTCTACGCTCTCCTTTCCTTTGAGTGAAGACACCAGGTTATTGGAGGCCACATTTTAATCCTTTTGGTTTAGGGATATCTCCCCTTTCTCTAAAAAGGTATCTATAGTCTCCCCAATCCCCTTCTACTTATTTTCTATAATATGTTCCTGATCATGCTTACTTTCCTACTCCACCTCCTTCCTAAGCTCTTACATATCCACATTATCCCTTTCCACATCAATGATAGTCTCCTCACCCTTCTTGTTATACAACTCCTATATGCCTTTGTTCCCTTGTTTCCCCTATTTTTATTTATTGGGCCCTAGAGTTTTGACACACTTCTGAGTCTTTTTTTAATGTCATCCTAGTTTTTTTCATTTGTTTTCAACTTCATGACAATAAAATTCTCAAAAAAGTTTTTCTTACTCCTTGAGACCCTGCTCAGGCTCCCTAGATACTTGATCCAAACTTTTTAAACCTTCCTAATACCTATAGGCCCCTCCTCATGAATCTCTTTCTAGTTATAAAATATGTCAAGAATAATTTGATTCATGCTTTTAAAGTAATTAAAAATAAATAAAATTACTCCCTTATGCCTTGGAGTGGAGTAATTTCCATGATTAAATTTTAGAATAGACACCTTCATAAATTTGAGGATAAAGAAAGGGAGACTAAAAGGCAGTCCATGTCTAAAATAGTTTAACATTCTAAACATAGACCATCTCACCACATTATATCTATCTTATAAATTAATAAATTAAATTAAATGAAAATCTACCTATGTGAATGGCTTGGGAAGAGATTCCCTATCGAAGCCATTGTGCAACTACTTCAATTGCTCACCTTCCTATAGGAAGGATTCTTTATATGGTTTGAACTCTCTTAGAGTGTAATAAATATTATTCTCCTAAATTAATAGGCCAATCACATAGGAGATAAGTTCCTTCATGATGTCTAAAGTGGCTCCATTAATGGTCACTGATCTATACTCCTAAGACTTTGCAAACATGATAGAAAAATGTTGGTTAAAACCTTCATTTTTTCCATAAAGCCCATGAATCCACTGACTTGTATGGAAGCCCAAAATCTTTCATTTTTCCTAAATTATGGTTGAAGTTTAGGTTCAATTCTATTTGGCAAACCCATTCTATTTCTCTCACCTTCACTCTAGCTAGACCTACTATCATTATTCTCCTAGACAAGCTAGAAAGATTTGCATTAGTGCATTGTATTTTAGCCATCTAGGGGAAGTTTTGGTTCTTCTAGATGCTTCTCTCAAACCCCTAATATTTTCCTCATAAGACCTGAGTCCCTAATTCATCTTATGAAATATCAAGTCCCCTTTAGTCATTTAGGGGTACATCCACATGCAAAGGATTATTAGCATTTTTATTTACATCATTATTTACTTTTTTTTTAAAACTCCCTAGGGAGATCTTCATGGCCTATCCATGTTTTGAAACCATATTACCGACTCTCCTATTTTCAAACTAGTCAGCAATCCCATTCCCTTCCCTATATGTATGTTGGATGCTCACTTATTGGAATGAGTTTAAAATGCCTTTAGATTCATCAATGACATGACTAATAGAATAGATTATGTAATTTTTAACAAACAAACAATTTAAAATATTCAGAGAATCTCCCTCCACCAAAATATTTTGAACATTAATTGGTTTTGCAAATTTGATCCCCCATAATGAAGCGAAAGCTTCTATCCAATGGGTTGACTTCAACCTCATATCTCTTGCTTAAGTAGCAATCAAATTGCCCTCATGATCTCTAATAATTCCACCTCCCCCTACTACACCTAGATTTCCTTTTGAAGATCCATTCAAATTAAGATTCATCTATCCCTCGAGAGGAGGCTTCCACTTCATTCTTTTCCTAATTTCATCCTTAGGATTTGGTTTCCCTAAATATTAAGAGTCTATTTTCCAATTATGAGCTGGTATTTATTTAAAGGGGAGAAAAATTTTACCTTTTTTAATTTGAACCGAGCTATAGTTTCCTTTGATGTAATTAAATATTCTTTTAGAGATTACCTTGCTTATATGACTATTACCCCTAAAAATTCTATTATTCCTTGCTAGCCAAATCCCCCATATAATGTGAGGCAAAGTTAAGTTCCATATTTTCTTGAGATGTGTGTTCTATAAATGGAAACTCTAATATTACCAAACTTCCACTAGAGAACTTGGTTGTACCCAAGAAATATTAATTTTTTCAAGCAAATAACTCCAAATTTTCTGCATGAAAGAACAATTGACTAATAATTGAAAATTTGATTCATTTTCCTCTTCACACAAAACACATCTATTTATAATAATGAATCCTCTTTAAATAGAAACCCATAATAAAAACAAATGTTTGGAGTAAGTCATTTATCCCACACTCCTTCCCAGTTAACCACAACCTCTTATTCCTAGGAGATTAAATCATACCCTGATTTTACTTTATAATGGCCATCAAAAGTGTTTTTTAGTGTATAATATGTAGGAGCTTATTTAGGTGACTGAAAGATATCTTTGTATTCATCTAGTTTATGATTCAATTATTTTATCTTTGTTGTTATTGGAAAAACCACATTATGATATGGTGTCACAAGGATGTTATTACATTTACTTTTTACCATCAAGAGTATACTAGTTACTATAACTAACAAGATTATTGCACTTCATGGCACTAATAACGAAAAGCTTATAAACTAACCATGATATATGGTATTTTAGATCATTATAAAATATCCTAACATTTAAATTATTTACTTCATATACTACATGTAAATGGTAAATATATGGTTGACCAGATGTAAAAAATCACATACCTCTAATGGTGATATGTCACAAAGGATTGCATGTTTAAAAAGATTGATTTTCTACACCAAGTGACACTACTAAGTGATCCATTTCTCAAGGCCTACACTAGACCATACACTAGCATATGGTTATGGATGATGCATCAATTTCAATTTCAATTTTTGAAAATATGCTTTAGGATATACTAAATTCTTTTGACTTCCATTGGAAATGATGAAGTGTATTGTTTCACCATTGATCTACATTTGTTAATGAAACAATATTTTTAATTCATATAATTTCTTGTTAGGGGAAGTAGAGATATTTTTAGTATCGACCATATCATTAGGTTTATAATCTATTATCTTATTACCTTTTTATAGTGTTATATAACTTGTACCCACTTCTTGATATGTGCAAGTAGAGAGCTCATAGTGTGACACTCTTCATTGGATTGAATATTGAATTTATGAATTAAGCACCACTTTCTAATCTTGGAATACTTTGTCTAATCATTTAAAAATTATGTTTCACTCTTTGGTATGATGACTCAATCAATAGACATACAAATATAAGGCCTTCAATGTAATTATTCAGATCATAAAATGTCCTCATATGGAAAGTAATTGATCAAGGTTTCAAGAAATCACATAGCTTGGTGATCCTCATATTTACTACACATTTTTTGTGCTATGGTGGTTTTACTTGATTCTCTTTTTTTGGTAGATCTTGAATTGTGAATTACATCATTTATAATAGGCCCATACTTTTTCATAGGTGTTAAATATTTATCCTTTAAATTTTCCTCCACATCATTTTGATCACTATGTTTTATGTTTTATGCTAGCACTCAACTCTCCACTTGTAGTTCCTAGCATTTTTAAACCCAAACAAAATACCACCATCAAGGTATATGATGGAGTGATTAAGAATAAGGAGGGATGAGGAATAATTGAGTAGAGATTATAAGGGATTCATTAGGGATAATGAAAGAGTGATTATGGATGATGAAGGATGGTGAGGGTTAATGAGGGAGTGACTAGGG
The DNA here is from genome assembly GCA_037957365.1 of Torreya grandis. Taxonomy (NCBI): domain Eukaryota; kingdom Viridiplantae; phylum Streptophyta; class Pinopsida; order Cupressales; family Taxaceae; genus Torreya; species Torreya grandis. The sequence goes on along the minus strand of JARHVA010005107.1, from coordinate 1,173,800 downwards.
GACATGAGGGGTGAGGAAGGAGTGATCAGATATGATGAGGGATGATGAAGTAGTGATTAAAGATAATTAGGGATGGTAAGGGTCAATTATGGAGTGATTAGGGATGATGAGGCATTGATTATAAATTATGAAGAATAGTGAGGGTTAATAAGAGAGTGATTAAGGATGATGAGGTATGAGGAGGGACTGATTTCAAATGATGAAACAGTGATTAGGGATGATGAGAGAGTGATTAGGGATGGTGAGGGCTAATGAGGGAGTGGTTAGGGATGATGAGGTAGTGATTAAAGATGATGAGGGATGGTGAGGGTCAATGAGAAAGTGATTATTGATAAAGAGGGAGTGATTAGGGATGATGAGGGATAGTGAGGGTAAATGACAGAGTAATCAAGGATGTTGAAGGAGTGATTAGAGATGATGAGGGATAATGAGGGTCAATAAGGGAGTGATTAATTATAATGAATGATGAGAGAGTGATTAAGGTTATTATGATGATTAGTAAGTGATTAGGGATGAGAGAGGGATGATGAAAAAGTGAAATTAACACAAAGTGGTTATTTGATGTTTGTAGGTCATCAATGTGACTTATGCTACCCCAATCGCATCACTTTAGATCAATTTCAAAGTGAGAGGTTTGAAATATTCAATTTTGAAAAACCTAAGACTGCTATAAATGTCAAAAATCAATCAAGAAGGCACAAAAAAATTTAAAAATGACTATATGTTTACCAAAAATGGACATCAATTGAAAAAATTATGTCCTAAAATACCTAGATTCAATACTTAGACTATAAAAATTTATAATTACTAACCAGATTAGATTTTAAAAAACAATTTTACACATTATAAGTTGTGTAGCTTTGAGACCAACTCTATCAGATGTAGAGTGACCCTAATTTCTTATATTTACTAAAATAAATTTAAAATATAAGTTTTCTTAACTTTTAGAGTAGTAAATATAAGCTTCAGGTCAAGATTGGTTTCATGTACATGTACACATGCTTCTATGTGCAAAAAAACTAGACCATAAGTACAATATTTATTTTACAATAATGTGATTGAATTATATATTAGTGCTAACACATTACGTATTAACATGATAACATTATGGATCAGTGATTAACAAGCCATAATTTAAATAACATGAACACATTATATCAATAACACTATTGTGTTATTTAATAGTGTGATTGCATTATGGGAAATGTCCATGGAATTATCCCCCAACTCTATGCACATACCCTTATGGTCTTTTGGCATTATTTATATCTCCAAGTGTCTTGATATATAGTTTTTTAATGACTCTATTTAATTCTAAAATATCTTTGATAGCTTGTAACAAAGGTATCTCAATATTTGGTTTTCTCAGTTCTTGAATTAAATTAGACTCTTGCTTATTCTTGACTTCTTTTAGTCTTTTAGGAAAAGGAATAGGTAGATGAGCAATAACATGTTCATCTATATTCTCTGCCTTTTTATCTAATTCCTCTTTTCTAATTGTGGGTTGAGGTGGATCTATTTTTAGTGTTTCATTGGGAAGTTTTGAGATGGTGATAGGAGGTTCTTAAATCATTGTACCTAATCTAAGTTGAATGTTTGCCAACTCAATAGCTCCTAAATTCATAATTTCTCCTTGTTCATTTACATAAATAGGGGCTGATGGTTTATTATTTGGGTTAGCCACTAGTTGAGTAGGTGATTATGGTTGAATAACCTATTTTTTAGGTTGAGTGATAGGAGGTGACATCAAATCTTGATGTGGTGTAAACCATATTTGGGGGTTAAACTATGGATTACCATTCCATTATGTATTTACTCATGGTTGTGATTATGGTTGGGGAATATATGGTTGTTGAGGAATCATTGAAGTTTAAGGCATCATCTATTCTTGATTGGAACATTGTGGATGTACATTTCCCTACATAGGTTGAGGTACCTGAGTAATCTAAGGTGTCATCCATAGACTAATGGGATTCCTTGGACCAAACTAACCTTGGGTCTAGTTTTGTGGAAATGGATCCTATCTTTGAATGTAATTCAAGTCTTCTATGTGATGTGTAGTTTATTTCAATTGAATTTTTAAAACATGGAGATGAGTGCAATGGGTTGTGTCATGGTATTTACTATCACATATCCCACATATCTTTATTTTATCTAGAGGACAGTCTCTGAGAGCATGTTTTAACTTACATTTTAGGTAGTAGATGGCTAAGGGTTCTATGGTAGAACTAGATTTATATTGAATGCCATCCAACATAGTGTTTAACTAGACTAAAATTTTAGTTTTAAAATTGGCATACTCTTCCACAAATTGACTAGCTTCATTGTACTTACCTATTTTCCTTTTCTAATGCTTGGTTTTGTCCTAGATTAGTTAGTACACAAGTCTAAGATCTGGTGAAATATTAATTTTATAGTTTCTCCTCTACCCATAAAATTCAGAGCATATTTGGAGTTATCATCTAGTCCCTTAAGGAAAACCATCTTAACTACTTTTGTAAGTGGATCACCATTGCATTTGTGAGCAAATGTGAACCTATCCAAGTAATCCTCTAAAGTTTCATCTTATTTTTATTTAATCTTGACAAAGTTTTCTTTCATGTCCATTACTTTGAATTAATATTTATACGTATCAATAAATACATTTTTCATGTCTCTCCGTGTATTAATAGATTCACCTTGAAGGCCCATGAACCATCTCATGGCTACCTCCTTAAGTGTAGAATGGAATAGTTTGATTTTTTGATTATCAGTTGTATAATCATAGGTTTGATATAACACTTTTAACTCAAATATGAATTGATCTAGACCTTCTAAGGATTTTCCCCTAAAAGTGGGAAAATTTTAAGGTGAAATTTTCTTCATAGAGGGTTGATCTGCTAGATCTATTACTATAAGAAAGGAAAAGGCTTTATCTTGTTGCATCCTATTTTCTTCAAAAAATTTCAAATTTCCTTGATTATCAACCATGGTTTCTATTTCTTATTCCTACCAACTTGTGTTAGAGATCCAATTTATTACATCCTCTTGATCTTATAGAGATTGAGGTTTAAGACCTAATTATCTAGACAAAGGATCCTCAGGGTTAATTCTTTCTATAGGGGAAGATATCCCAAATGTGATTAATCCTATAGGGTTTATTAGTGAGGATGACCATAATTCTTGGAAGAAATCAAAAGGATTATTTAAACATAATTCAAGTATTTTTATTATACTCTCAAATCTCTTAGTCAAACATTTTATTTTTTCCTCCTCTGGTCATAGCTCAAGATATTTGGAGATGAACCGCCCTTTAACATCTCTAGGTTAGTTCATAAATCTAAAAAAAATGTTTTTATTTGTTTTTTTATGTTTTTATTATTTTAATGTAGACCAATAGGGATTACCTTATTAAAACCTAATTTTCCTTGGAAATGGTGCCAAAAATGATGGGTGTCATCTATCCCTTTATTTAATCAATTTTTTATTGATGTCATTCAAATTAGGGGCAACGTCCAAATCTATTTTCAATAATTTTTATGGTTGTAGGCTCTAAGAATGGTTTGTGGTGTGTTGATCTTCTAAGTGTTTTATTCTAATATAATATAATCCAAAAGGACGTGCTTATGAAACAAGGAAGCACACATACAAAATTGAAACACTCTATGCTAGAAATAAAAGTAATCTAATTTATTGAAATGAAACACACAGTTGAAAGATAAACATACTACTAAAAGATAAGCACATTGATGAAAATAAAACACATTGCTTTGTAAAATTGAATTTAATTTGAGAACTTAAAGATAATTTTCTCAAGGTTTTAAGACTGAAATACACTTATATTTTCTAAAACTATAAACACACTAAAATATAAAATATTGTACAAAATATGTTCCTGATTCCTAAGGAGAGTAGGTCCTTGCTCATCTTAGGAATAGGAATGTAAATAAACTTAGTAATTTTAAACCATAGATATCTTCATTAATTGATAAAAATGAAAGAATATAGCTTCAACTTTGTATTATCATCCTTAAATATGAACTGAATAATTCAATAATTCAACTCTCTTCTAAGACATAGAGATCTACCTATATATATTTCTAAAACTATAGATCCCTAGATCTCAGTAAATAATCATCTTATATCAAGACAAATCTCCTAATTCTAGTGGATATTTAAAATATGTGATTGATGGTTGCAACAAGAAGAGCTACCCATTACAAAATCTAATTAAGAAACTACTAAGAATACCTTCCTAGATCTATTAGATCGATTTTCTATTAAAGATTACTGATATATATATATATATATATATATATATATATATATATAGACTAAAATGTAGGAAATCTATTTATAGATTATTATTTATAGTAATATTATAAATATAAATTGACCAAAATGTTCTTAAAGTATTTTGACAAAAGAGAAAAGTATATTTCTTTAATTTTACAATTTCATGATCTAGACTAGGAGAGTCCATAGTAATTCTAGTAGAGTCCATAAGAATTCTTGCAAAGTTCATAGTAATTATGAAAAAGTACGTAACAACATGCTTCAAAGGTATTCAATGCTAAGGGAGTATGTATCAAGGCCACCATGATGGTAAGGATGATGGAATGCTTCAGTGGAGGTCAAATGTTATCTAGATGAGTCCGGAGCTACATTTGAGTGAGTTCATACCTACTGGGTGAATCTATAGTTATAGACTGGGTGAGTCCATAGATATTGGTCAAGTCTGTATCTAGATCCAAATTAAACTATGGGAGTTTATATCCTACCAAATGAGTTTGTATCTAACCATATATAGCAAAATCCTTCATGTTGGTTGCCTCATGAGAAGTTGAAGATCATCAAAAAGGTCTTTATTCTCTATATATTGTTGTATTATCTATATATACATAAAATTGGGAAACTAATACAAAGAATTAGAATAAAATGATAGACTCATTAACTTAAACTTTAGTTGCATTAAGTAAGATAAAGCATCTATTTATTACATTAAATTTAAATACAAGCATAATATTCTTGCAATGTTCAATCCAAAAGAGAGGTAATTGAGGAAAAATAAAAGAGACTAATGGTAAAAATGAGTCATATTTTAGACTCATCAATTCATACTAGAGGATCCTTTCATATAAGTGACACATTATGTGATAAGACATAGTCAATGCACTTATATAACATGTATTATAACACACATTAATGATAACATAATTTCATAATAATCAATATAAAGCATGCATCGAAGAAGTAATGTTATTAAACATAATCAATCAATGTCATCATCTAATATAATAAAGTATAATATCAAAAATAAATAACACTATAGAATGGATGAGCAATAACAAGTCATGTATAACAATTTAGCATGATTACAGGAGGAATATATAAATATATAGCTTGATAAGTGTATAAAATGCCCTCAGTGTAGGCATGACCTCAATGTAGAAAGGTTTCCCCTAGTTGTAAATAATGTCCACATATCATATGTAACCTGTATGTCTTGCATCCCACTCATGTATACCTTGAACATCATGTGCATAGAAAATATATATGTAATTCATGTATATGACAAATAACATCAATCAATCTATGTGTACTAAAAAAGCATGTCATCCATAGGTCATGGTTTTTTTAATTTGAATATTCAACTTTTTTGATTTTTTTTTAATATTTAAATATTAGAATATTTGATTATGTTCTTATTAACTTAATGTCCTATAAATGGGATGTTCATGTGATGGTCCTAGATCAATTCATGTGAATGTCACAACATACATGGGTGAGGAGTAATATGTATATCATTATTTGAATCAAACAAATGATCATGTAATATAAAATATTGAGCATCATCATCATGGTCAAAATAATTATGTATGCATTACATAGCACTATTATCCATATAGGCATGTGGAATTTTGGATAAGATATGAGAACGCCTTGGTGTTTTTTATGAATATGCTAATAAGACATTTGTAAAACTATTGAAGGACATGATGGATTATGTAATATATGTTGAAATGAAATATATTTTTAATGCAATAGAAGTTGTATAATTGCTCATCAAAGAAATTCAATCACTTTCCCATGATTTTCCTTCATAATTTGAACATGTGTAGGTTGTATAATAGGCTATTGTGGAGGAAGGTGAGGAAATGTCTAAAGAATGGGATATTCATAAAGAACACCTAAAATCACAATCACTTGGTTTTTATAAATATAATTTAAGCATAGATCTACCAAAGATAGTATCTCATGTATATTATGTATCCATGGTCACCATAACAACACATCAAATACACCAGTGTTGATAAAAACTAAGAACAAAGTAGCTATAGTTGTAGGCCATGCCAGAAAAAGGTAACATAATACCCCCAATAGGGGTTTTTCACTTTTCATTAAAACATTTTACTATCTTTGTTGTAGCAAATGATTCAATATGTTTTTACCCATGACTAGTAAGTAATGTCAAAATGTATATATTTTTTATTGACATATTATCCAAAATAACACTATGTGTAGGATGTGAGTCAATAAATTCACATATGAATAAAGAAAGTTTGGTAGAATCATTGTCAACAATCTCATGCTCATCAAAAATGATTTTATACCATTGTACATGTGTGCTTACAATTTCACTAATAAGACCATCTATAAGATGAGCCTTCTCATTTATATAAGCATAATAATTGAAGGAGGATGAACATTATAAGTCATTTTTAGACTAGTTCCAGTCTTGGTTTATTATTCCACGTATTTTTAGAATAGATTCGAGAATATCTTAAGCTTCATGCTATGTTTTTCAAACAAATGTTTGGTAGGTGTATTAGCATCATTGATCTCAATTGTGTTGTTATTGATTAATTCTTGTATTTTATGTCTTATTATAAAACATTTGTTAGAATTGAATGTCCTCGCATCTATGTCAATCACAATATGCATTTATATCAAAACCCCTAGGTTTTCTCTTTATCATATAAACCTCTATTAGCAAAGGGAGTGATATAAGGTTACATTCAGGTAACTTCTATAACACATTATGAGGAGATTATAATATTTATGTAAACTACCTCATTTAAGGAGATGAAAGGACAAGATTATTAATACATATTAGTAGGTTTTGACATTGCATTGAGTATTGTATTAGATTCATTCTTAGTATCATAAGATTTAGATTTGAAAGGTGTTTTATTTTGAAATTTGGAAGTAGAAGATGTAGGAGCATCAAGATTTAATATTATGGCACATGTCATTGAAATATTGGTAGCATTTGAACATAATAGACTCATGGATAGGTGTAAGTGGATTTTTATTGAAAATATATTTCTGATCTGAAGATTGAAAATGCAAGTGTGGCAAATTCGAATAACTCACTTTTGCATTTAAAAGATATTTATATTTTCTAAATTTTTATTTAATTTTTAAATAAATAAATTATATCCAGATTAAAAATGAGGATCAAAATTATAAAACAATAGATAAAACTCAGAAGAAATCACCAGCGAATTGATAACGAAGTTCGGCTTCAATAGCCTATGTCTCTGAGTCTGTTTGAAGTGAGGACTGTTTCCATTAATTTTTGCATCAAAATGGCTCACAAATTAAATTCAAGTCTTCAATTCACCTTCCCTAGTCTCTTCTTGCCTATATAATTATCTCTTAGACCTAAAAATAAACGCCCAAGGCCATACAAAGCAATAATTAATCTCTGACCTTCTTAATTCTTTACACACAGTCGGATGTTTCCTCCTCTTCAAGTGGAAATTCGTCCCTCTTATATCAATTCGAAGCCCATGGCTCAATCGGTCAAGGGTTTATCCTTTTGGATGAGAGGTCCTGGGTTCAAGGCGTCAGCCTCCTTTTTGGTTGCCTTATTCTTATCTTTTATCCCACATTTGGGAGTTTGAAACTATTCTTAACCTTTTTAAGGCTTGGAAGCCCCCATAATGAATGCCAACATCCATTTTTGGAGGGAGACTTAGGTGCTTAGGGTTATCTTGACACCTATCTTAGGCTTGCATTGGAAAGTGTGTCATCACTTGATCTTGGTGTGGGAACACATGGTCTTGGCATGACATGGCATGGGCTTGGCATGTCATGGTGTGACATGGCATGGCAGGTTGGATGGTTTCTCTCCCATGTGGCTAGGGCATTTACCAAACATTAATTGCAAATAAATATTACAAAGCATTGTTAATTTGTCTATGGACTGGGCAATACACAATTTTCTACGGACTGTGTAATGCACAATTTCTATGGACTTTGCAAATGCAAATACAAAGACAAAAATCACCCAAAGTTTTTAGACACTCATTGATTGCCATGTGTCACCTGGTTATTGGACCACTTGGCATATTACACAGTGCCACGTCACTTTTTGACACCTATAAATTCCCTATCACAAGAATACTTTATCAAGCTTTATCTTGAGCATCTAGACTCCATTTTGCGTTCTAGAAGAAGCGTCGAAAAGCTCTCGATGAACTCTTCGATGTGCAAATGGTTTAACCAAAATTTGAAGACTTTAAAAAATGGAATGGTACATGGATCCACCTGGATCACTCCTCACCATTGGGAACTTTTGGACCTCTAAAAGTTTAAATTAATTGGTCATGAGGTGAGGGTATTTCTCCCTCACCCTTCCAGCTTCCATCCATTTGGCCTTGTTTGGGTGCATCCCTTTTAGACCAACATGAAGATATTCAACATCACCTCTTCATGAAGTCCACACATTCTAGTCAAGAATAGTATCTTCCTGCAATTCTGTTAGATATTCAAGAGAAAAATCATCAACATAAGAAATGGATACACTTTCATCATGATCAATTATCATTGGAGGCTCATACAATTTTAGATTTTCCACATTTACAACTGAATAAATTTTTATGTAAGATGGTAAATCTAACTAGAAATCATTTATACCAATTTTTTCCATAATCTGAAAAGGACCATATCAGATTGCTTTCAACTTTTTACCTTCACCTGTCAGTATTTATTTATTGATGTGAAGCCATACCATATCACCTACAACAAATTGGTGATCAACACAATGTTTATCATGCCTGGCTTTATACTTGGCTTGACTTTTCTCCAATTGAGTACGAACAGTCTGATGTATGAGTTTTATTTGTTCAATGAACTTCTTAGCTTGAATGGCTTCTTTTGGTTCACCAACAGTTGTATCCTATCCATAGCAAACATCTAGAGGAGATTTAGGCAAGTATCCATAACAAACTTCAAATGGAGATTTCATAGTATAAGAATGAAGTGCCCGATTATATGCATGTTGTATGTAACATACTTGGTCATCCCATAACTTTGGTTGTTTATTACTATATCCCCTAAGCAAATGTACCACAGTTCAATTCACAACCTCTGTTTGCCCATCGGTTTGTGAATGAAATGCAGTGCTTTTTTTTTAATTTAGTGTCCATTAGTCCCAAAAAAGTTGACCAAAACTCCCCAATAAATTGAGAATCTCGATTAGAAATGATTGAAGTAGGCAAACCAAAATGAACCCATACATGTTTAAAGAATAAGTGTGCAGTGCCTTCCCCAGTAATTTGCTTAGTGTAAGGAATCAAAACACACATCTTTCTAAATCTATCCACAACCACATATAAATAGTCATGTTTTATTTGTGTCATAGGCAAACCCCCCATAAAATCCATGGAGATACTTTCCCATGGGTGAGTAGGAATAGGTAGAGGAGTGTAAAGTCCTAGTTTCCTATTACTAGGTTTGCTTGTGGCACAAAGAGTACATCCCTTAATATATTTGGTAACAGTTTCCTGCATATGGGGCCAATAACAATACATTTTCAAATGTGCAACCATTTTAGTAACTCTAAAATGACCAGAAATAAGAGAAGTATGTGTTTCTCTAATCATGTGCACCCTCTCATTTTGAGGTACACAAAGTTTACCCAAATGATACAAAAGATCATTGTGTACATGATAGTCCAATTCTTCTACTTGTCTACTACTCATCAATTCTTTATAGACATCTTGAAAATCAAGATCATTAACATATTTTTCTTTATAACTTTCATGAGACAAAGAACCATGTTGTAAAAGAATAGATACAACAACTATAGGAGGCCTAGATAGCATATCTACAAACTTATTATGAATACCTTTTTTATACTTAATCACAAGATGAAATTGTTGTAAGAAACCCATCCAATGAAAATGTCTAGACTGTTGTAGCTTAGTTTGTGATTGGAGATATTGTAAGGGCTGATGATCTATATGTATTATTGTTTAAGTAATGTTTCCATTTTTTAACACTTTGAACCAAGGCATACAATTCCTTATCATAAGTGGGATATTTTCTTACTGCACTTGTGAAAGTTTTAGAATGATAGCAAACTGGTTTCTTACCTTTCATTAAAATGGCTCCCATAGCATACTCACTTGCATTCGTCTCGATCTCAAATGGTTGTTGTTTATCAGGGAGTACCAAGACTGGAGCAGTACTTAACTTTTCTTTCAAAGTGTTGAAGGCCTTTTGATGTTTGCCTCCCCACTGAAAGACCTATTTCACACTTGTCAAAGAATGCAAAGGTGATGTAATATATGAAAATTGAGCAATAAATTTTCTCCAAAATTGTACTACGCCAAGAAAACTTCTAACCTTAGTTGTATTAGTGGGTGTAGGCCAGTTAACAATGACTGCCACTTTTGCAGGATCTATTTTCAATTCACCATATCCTACAATGTAACCCAAGTATATCAAAGAGGTCTTGCCAAATTCACATTTTGACATTTTTAAATAAAGTTTTTCCCTTTGTAATGCATCCATGACTTTCTTAATGTGGATCATTTGCTCTTCCCAAGACTTGCTGAAAATAAATATATCATCTAAGTAGACTATAACAAAATCATCAAGGAACTGTCTAAAAACATCATTCATCAATCTCATGAATGTAGCCAGGGCATTACACAACCCGAAAGGCATAACAAGCCATACAAATAATCCCTGTTTTGTTTTGAAAGTGGTTTTCTTCACATCACCTTCACTAATTCTTACTTGATGATATCCACTTCTTAAATCTAACTTAGTGAAATAAATAGCATGTTTTAATTGATCCAATAAATCATCAATACAAGGAAGAGGGTAACGATTCTTAATAGTAATTTTGTTTAAGGCATGAAAATCAACACACATTCATCAAGTGCCATCTTTCTTTGGCACCAAAATAATGGGTGAACCAACAGGAGATGAACTTGGATGAATAATACCTCTATCTAATAAATCCATTACCTGTTTTTTGATTTCCTCATTTTCCACCACTGATAACTTGTACATGCCAATGTTAGGGAGAGGAGAATCTTGCAATATCTGAATTTCATGTTGAACTCCCCTTTTAGGGGGCAAACCCTTTGGATCCTAAAATATATCATCATAAATAGAAATGATTTCAACCAATTCATTCTTGTGTTTAGGATCACAATTTTCTAAGGCCTGAGAATATTCTTTTTCCTTAGACTTAATCAACATGAGACAAAAAGTCTTGCTTGAATTAACTAGTCTTTTCATTTGCCCTGTTGTAACCAAGGAAAGACTTGTTTTAATATGATGTGCTCTGACTATATATTCAATGCCATCCTTAACAAGTAAGTACTTATTCTCCTCTCTATAAAAGATTGTTTTTCTATCATAAAGATATGGGCTTCCCAAAACAATCCCATATATCTCCAATGGGACAACATCCAACTCAACCTCATCTACGAACTTGGATGTGATGGCAAACCTCAGTCTACAAGTTTGTGAGACTTGTAGCTTCACATTTTCACACACCCAACCTAGTGGATAAGGCTTCAGATGGGGATTGGTTTGTAAGCCTAACTTCCTAACAAACTCTTCAAAAATTAAATTTGCTTGTGAACCACTATCAAAAAGAGTGTCAATCTTAGTATGTTTTGAAACAACTCTAATGTGGAACAATTCATTTCTTTTCTTATCAACATGCACAGAATTTTGTTTAGAAGAAGATGCATCATTTGATGACTTAGTGCTAGAAACTGAAAGAGAAGAATCATTATGCAATCCCATAGCTGTGATCTTAGTTTCATCACGTAAATCTAAACCTAAGTCCTGAACCATAGCATTAGTCTTCTTTTCTTTCTTTTGAAACCTTTTAGGCCTTAATTCAGGGTGTAGTTTCCAACACTTAGACTCATCATGATTTTTCTTGCAATGATTACAAAATGGTTTTCCTTATTCTTTTTTAACAGTAAAAGTGGATTTCTGTTTACCCTTTCCTGATGAACTTTCCCCTTTGGATTGTTTAATATTAGATTGCTTACTTTTAACTTTAAGAAGATATTCTTTTGATTGTTTTCCTCTAGCCTCTAAATGAGTGGCTTGTACGCATATTGCATCTAAATTAGTGGGATTGAACATAAGAATCATATGTCTTAAGTAACTATGTATCCCACCTATATATTTTAGCAGTGTTTCTTGTGTGTAAAGAGGAACATTCAAAAGTAAAGCTTTTTTCCTAAATTCTTATGTATAATCTTAAACATTTTGGCCTTTTCCTTGTCTAAAACTTTACCAATCCATCATGGCTTGTTGCATATAGCCTAAAGGATAAAATTACTTTCTGAGTTTTTCAACAAATTCATTCCAAGTAGAAATCGAGTTACCTTTTTTAAGCTCAGTTTCCTTCAACTTACTCTCCTACCAGATGAGAGCTATGCCTCCCATATGAAGAGTAGCCAAATGAATTTTTGATTCATCCCCTGCAATCTTTTGGACCCTACAATAAACTTCTATCTGCTTGACCCAATTATCCAACTTTTTGACATTAACTTCACCATTAAACATTGGTAATTCAAACTTAATATCTAATTTAAGTGAAGGGAGAGACTCCACAATTTTTTTACCATCATTCGATGAAGAAGGTTTTTCGGTTTCCTTACCTTTCAATTCTTGTGAATCACCTTTCTCATTCTCAGATTTATTTTACTTGTCACGGTATAATTCCTCAACCATGATTCTCATCTCTATGAAAGCTCGACGGAAAGCTTGTTCAAATTCCATCTCTTCTTTGGCCATCTTTGAAGCATGCCTTGAGCCAATCTCTGGATTATACTCAATGAGTTCTCCTTCACCCTTTTGGGATTTAGACCTTGTCAACATACACTATCAGTCACTATTAAATAACAACTGCTCTGATACCAAAAATCTGATCTGAAAACTGAAAATGCAAGTGTGGCAAATTTGAATAACTCACTTTTGCATTTAAAATATCTTTATATTTTTTGACTTTTTCTTTAATTTTTAAATAAATAAATTATATCCAAAATAAAAAATGAGGATTAGAATTATAAAACAGTAGATAAAACTCAGAAGAAATCACCAGCAAATTGATAACGGAGTTCGGCTTCAATAGCCTACGTCTCTGGGTTTGTTCGAAGTGAGGACCATTTCCATTAATTTGTGCATCAAAATGGATTAAAAATTAAATTCAAGTCTTCAATTCACCTTCCCTGGTCTCTACTTGCCTATATAATTATCTCTCAGACCTGAAAATAAAGGCCAAGGCTGTACAAAGCAATAATTAATCTCTGACCTTCTTAATTCTTTACACACAGTCAGCTATCTCCTCCTCTTCAAGTGGAAATTCAGCCCTCTTATATCACTTCTAAGCCCATGGCTCAAGCAGTCAAGGGCTTATCCTTTTGGATGAGAGGTCCTGGGTTCAAGGTAGTAGCCTCCTTCTTGGGCACCTTGTTCTTATCTTTTATCCCACATTTGGGAGTTTGAAACTATTCTTAACCTTTTTAAGGCTTGGTGGCCCCCATAATGAATGCCAAAGTCCCTTTTTGGAGGGAGACTTAGGTGCTTAGGGTTATCTTGATGCCTATCTTAGGCCTGCATTGGAAAGTGTGTCATCACTTGGTCTTGGCATGGGAACACATGGTCTTGGCATGACATGGTGTGGGCTTGGTGTGTCATGGTGTGACATGGCATGGCAGGTTGGTTGGTTTCTCTCCCATGTGGTTGGGGCATTTACCAAACATTAATTGCAAATAAATACTAAAAAGTGTTGTTAATTTGTCTATGGACTGGGCAATGCACAATTTTCTACGGACTTTGCAAATGCAATTACAAAGGCAAAAATCACCCAAAGTTTTTAGACACTCATTGATTGCCACGTGTCACCTGGTTATTGGACCACTTGGCATATTACACAGTGCCACGTCACTTTTTGACACCTATAAATTCCCTATCACAAGAATACTTTAGCAAGCTTTATCTCAAGCATTCGGACTCCGTTTTGCATTCTGGAAGAAGCATCAGAAAGATCTCGACGAACTCTTCGATGTGAAAATGGTTCATCCAAAATTTGAAGATTTTAAAAAATGGAATGGTACATGGATCCACCTAGATCAATTTCAATTCATTATCAACCATAATAGTTTTTAGTTGTGAAATGAAAGTCTTATAGTGAAGCACATAATCAATAATGGGCTCATTAGGTCATTGATTAAGTTTTTTAATTTGAGCATAATAAACCTTCTCGCTAATATTGATATAGAAGTGAGAAATGAATTGATCATCTAAAGGATTGAAATCCTATACCAATTAGAGAGGAAGGTCATAAAATTATCATAAAGAATAGTCCTTAAGGATCCTAGGAAAAAACATTGTCAATAACTTATTGTTAGAGCATAGTCTAAATATGTTTCATATAAATCTCTAATATGTTATTCTTGATCACTTTTACCATCAAATTTTATATGTTTAGGTGAAAAAAATCATGTAGGAAAGGGATAACTAAAAATATCTAGGGCCAAAAGGTTATGCGACAAATATTGAGAGTTTTTTGAATAATCAGTTGTATAAGAATTGTGTTCTAGTTAGCTTGGCATGAGGATCTAACAATGTTTTTACAAGAACTTGGTCTGTAGGTATATTATATTGATTAATAATAGGTGGTGTCACATGACTTGTAAGCATAGGAGGCACAAAAGTATGTTGTGTAGGGACAACCATATAAATATGAAGAGTAACATGTGTTGGCCCCACACTAGGTGTAGGCATCAATTATGTAGCCATAGATGTAGACACTTGAATATTATAAATTGAAATGATTTTCTAAACACCTAATGTAGGATCTATGCTTGTAAAATGTGGTTTATTTTCATTCAAAATTTCAACATGTCATTGCCCCAATGTGGTTTCTTCAGCAAGCTTTTTATTTTTATATCTAGTTACATACAACAATGCATCAATAATACGTGAAGTCATTTTAAGGTATTCTATAAGTTCACACTCACACACACACACACACACACACACACACACACACACACACACACACCATCATCATCATCATCATCATCATCATCATCATCATCATCAAAATGACAAAAAAAAACTATTATAATCATATCCTCTATTCACATTAATAGTATCTTCCATGTAATAATGTTAGGGTTTCACTTATATGAATAAGGAAATAAAAAATTAGATTTGAAGATCAACCCTAAATAAAGGATAAATATGAACCCCTAAGAAAGTATGAAACCCAAAGGTAAAATAGATCTAGGGTTTGTTATACTCAACTCAATGATCGGGTTCACTAGAATGTTTTAATTAATTTGGATTATTTTGATCTAAGAAATGTAAAACTATGGCTAATTGAAATTGTGTGAAATACAAAAATAACTAACAAATGTAAATGGAGAATGGAAAGATTGATATTTCACATAGATGATTTAAATTTGATAAAGCAATGGAAGAGATATTTAAATAGATTATTTATTCATTAAGTCACTCATAACAGTCATCAAATGTTATAAAAATAATGTGTATACACTATCACTGCTCAAAATAAAAAAAACTATAGATTAAACCCTGTCTAGACATTTTTGGTAATAGTGAGATACCTATGACGATCAAGACTATCATGTCTCCATCAGTTGTCTCTTTGTATAATGTGTAGGTTTGTGACACCTCACATGATTGTGCTAGCAGTTGTAGATGTTGGATGTGTGTGCACTCACATTTAGTCTTGTGTGTTGATATTTGTTTTCCTTCTTTTCCTTTGAACACTTAATCACACATTTGAACACAAGATGACCCTTTAAAAAGGGATTAGTATCTTGGGTTGGGTGGACCCAAGCATTCCCCAATGAGTGATGAGTATTGTTTATGTTATGATACTTCAAAGCTGGCTTAAATTGTAAGTAGTTTTATAACTTATGTGTGTTTGTGTAACATCTTGATCAATCTAAAATATAGTGAAATGCTTGTCTTTCAACACATGGCACCATGCAACTTTGCTCTGCACATATATTTATACTTAACCCTAGAACTGTTCTTTTGAAAGTTTTTTTAGATTTACATACTTTTATGATAATGTATCAAGAGAATATTAATTAATTAATAATAAATCAACTAGAATATGGATTGTACATTCCAACCAACCACCTTATTATTTATAACTCTCATTAATTATTATTGTTTTATTATTACTAATAATTATACTAATATATTCTAATAGTAAATAATAAATACTAGTTAAAAAATAATCCAATTACTAATCCAATACTCTAGTTGTGCAAAATGACAAAATGTCTTCTCTCCACAACCCTAAAATTTTGCATTTGAATAGGGCATGCCATATAAGAAGTATGGACAATTACGATTCCTCCTAATCATCCATCCACAAAGTGCATAAGAAGCAGCGTCCAAAACCTAACATTCTAAATTGAAAGAAAATGACTCCTACAAATATCCCATCAATTTGGGAGATCTTGTGAATATTTTTGGAAAGCGAGCGTCTTAAATTGTGTCCCCTCCACTTTTTCTTTAATATGCATTGCATTGACTAATTCTAAGCCAGATAAATTCTATCCCTTCATATTCTTTTATTGTTGCAGAGTTAGTTACAAAGTTGGCAGATTTCACATGTTGCACTAAATAACTTGCATTATCTATGAAATTAATTGCATTGGAAATGTAAGTGCCATCTTTGACAAAGCACAGCACAGGCCCACTCTCACATCAATATAACAAAAATCAAGCTAAAAATTGGATCGACTGGCACTTCTCCAACTCTGTTGAATTTTCATTAAAAATAAATAAAAAACCATATTTTAACATGGGAGCAGAAGCCTTCCTAACATTGGAGTCGAAACATTCCAACATTGTAGACCTCCTCCATATATGGGTTGAAGGAATACATCTTATCTTGAATCCTTGTCAAGGAATTATATATTCGTCTGTCAAATATTTGTTTTGAAACTATTTATTCTTAAGAAAAAATGTTGGTATTGGAAGGGTAGTAGTTTATTTGAAGAATATTTTATTTGTTTAGATTTATGTGATTTAAATAGATTAAAATTATTGAAATTCAAGTTGTATAAGATATAAAATTTAATTATAGAGATCTAAATATAATAAAGAGATTGATTGTATTTATTAAATATAGAAATAATCAAGAGAGAAGTTATTTAATTGATATTATATTTTGAATTGTTCATTGTTTGCGTATAGTTTGTTGCAATATTTTGTGACAATTTTATAAGTGTTTGGTTAAGGAAATAAAGTGTCATAAATCTACCAAGATGTCGCTAGAGAAAGCTCAAATATTTGGAGCAACTAGTTCTATTCATTCTCTATCAGTTCTATCCTTATATATCTTTTTATAATCTATTTTAACATAAATTGTCACACCTGCTTATCGAGATGATTAATGTTTGATTTTTTGACCTTAGTGATCAACACAAATTGCATTACAATAAAAATAATAATAGTATATATACTAAGCTAACTGTCAAATAATGATCAACACAAACTGCATTATAGAGCAGAACCTCCAATGTGTAGATTCAACAAGAAAGGACATTAACATCACACACACTATATTAATGTTGAAACCATGCATCACCACCATAATTGCCAATAGAAGACCTCTTGTCTAGCAACATGATGCAATAACCTCTGTGCCATTTACTTCAAGGCAAAAATACAATTAATAAATGTATCGAAGCATATATTTCCCAATCACAATTGTTTATTTCATTTTATTATCCCTTAAATTATCCAAGTCTAATTTTCTTTGTTCAAATTCAACAACTGTAATTGAAGATTCCCTTCTTAATCATATCCATCCAATTTCAACAACCATAATTAAAGATTCCATAATCCCATGCCCCATGTATGAGTGCTTGATTCTTCTCATAAAAACACACTTATCGATATAATAATAAATAAATCCACTAATAGATTAGGAGCACAAGTCCCCCTATTAAACAAAGTTAACTAAGAATATTTTGATTGTTGTATAATTATTTATTTCTCTGTATCCATTCAACATTCATCTATATATTACTTTCACATAAACAGTTGATATGTTAAAAACTATTATAACATATTCTCATTGATCATGTATGATTAACATTAAAATATATGTAAAAATGTTAAATATATAAAATCTTTAACCATTAATAAACTCAACAAATCAACATTTTAAACTCTTCCAAATATAATAAAGTTTATATTAATTTTTTAACATAAATTTAATAAATTATAAAAGATTTAATAAACTTTAAAAAAATTAACATTCTGAATTGGAAGAAAATGGTTCCTACAAATACCCCCAATCCATCAGTGGGAGATCTTGGTGAATATTGTGGAAAGCGAGGGTCTTAAATTTTGTCCCTCCACTTGTTCATCCATATCATATTTTAGAATATGCATTGCTTTGACTAATTCTAACACAAATAAATTATATCCCTCCATACTCTTTGATTATTGCAGAGTTAGCTACAAAGTTGGCAGATTTCACATGCTGTATTAAATAACTTCCAATATCCATGAAATTAATTGCATTGGAAATGTAAGAGCCATCTTTGACAATGTGAAGCACAGGCCCACTCTCACATCAATATAACAAGTAGATATTCAATTAAGAAAGAAATATTCTCAAACATTTATTAGTATTGTTCCATGTCCTGTAAACATTTTAACATTGTCACGTTGTTCCTTGCTTCCTTTTCTAAACAATGTTTAAAATTTACTCCGATCTCAATGTGTTTCCAGGTTTTTCCACAAAGTTTGATTTTGTCATTGTCACGGTTGTCATCATTAATATTAGAAGAAGATAATTTTGGATTTTTTTTCAATTATTTTGATTAATCTATTGACGTTTTGGATCGCAACATCTTTTTCTTTTAATCTTATGAATTGGGAAATATTAAATTTTTTCATGTAATTATTATTATTACAAATTTTTTATTTCTTTCAATTAAAATACTTTTGTAATTTTTAAATTATTTTAATTAAAATGTTTTTGTAATATTTTACCTTTTATCAATTCAAATACTTTTATAATTAATTTTTTTTCAAAAATGTTTTCTTTTCAATTATTTTTAACCAAGTGCCTTCACAAATACAACTCTTCCCAATCTTTCCACTTTATTTAATTAAAAATATAAAATAAAAAATTAGAGAGATTTCTTTTCTAAAATTAAAAAAAATTGAACAGCAAACATTTTATTTACTTGTGTAAGCATTTTTTTGCATAAATATTTAGATTCAAAATAAATTTAGTGTCCTTTGTTTAATTGTCTTTATTATAATCATAAACATTTCTTTTGTCATTATAAAATAGATGTTTACATTTTTGTTTGACTCTGCTTTTAAAACTATCAATTTACCAAATGAATTGTAGTGTAATTAGAATATATGATAGTAAAGTGTATTAATTTCATAATAGTTATTTTCTTCAGAATATTATATAATTCTGATATATAATCATATTTTAAATTAGATGATATTTTAATCTTTTTTAGTTTTTTTTTTTTTTTAAATTAATTTGATATTTTAATCTGTATCATATACCATGGTTATATATAAAGTAACTTCCATTCCTAACAATTCATCTGTATTCAAAAAATATGTATATAATTATTCATATTTCTTTAGAATCTAAATATTTTATTTTAATTTTTTTATTGTATATTTAAAAATATTACCTAAAATCATTAAATTATATAAAATATTAACATCTTTATTCATATTTCCAAAATATATATATATATATATATAATTTCTTTAAATTTTAAACTGGAAAAACTTTCTAATCACATTGCTCCCCGTAATCCCTCATTATTTCAACCAACCAAAAAAAAAAAAAAAAAAAAACACAGAAAAACCAAAAAAACCATTAAAAAATTTGTACAACTTTACTCAATATGAATGGAATTATGCCTTATGTCGATCTTAAGATAGCTACTAATTATTGTACCTCTGCAACTACCAATTTTCATTTAAAAACCTTCCAACATTATAAACCGCTATATGAAGATGGGGTAGAAGAAAAGCATTTGTCTTCAATTCTTCGTCCTTCTCAATGTGAAGCCTCGATTTGTATATCTATAAACATTTCTTTTGTCATTTTAAAATAGATGTTTACATTTTTGTTTGACTTTGCTTTTAAAACTATCAATTTACCAAATGGATTGTAGTGTAATTAGAATATATGATAGTAAAGTGTATTAATTTCATAATAGTTATTTTCTTCAGAATATTATATAATTCTGATATATAATCATATTTTGAATTAGATGATATTTTAATATTTTTTAGTTTTTTTAAAAAAAAAATTGATTTGATATTTTAATCTGTATCATATACCATGGTTATATATAAAGTAACTTCCATTCCTAACAATTCATCTGTATTCAAAAAATATGTATATAATTATTCATATTTCTTTAGAATCTAAATATTTTATTTTAATTTTTTTATTGTATATTTAAAAATATTACCTAAAATCATTAAATTATATAAAATATTAACATCTTTATTCATATTTCCAAAATATATATATATATATATATATATATATATATATATATATATATATATATATATATATATATATATATATATATATATATATATATAATTTCTTTAAATTTTAAACTGGAAAAACTTTCTAATCACATTGCTCCCCGTAATCCCTCATTATTTCAACCAACCAAAAAAAAAAAAAAAAAAACACACAGAAAAACCAAAAAAACCATTAAAAAATTTGTACAACTTTACTCAATATGAATGGAATTATGCCTTATGTCGATCTTAAGATAGCTACTAATTATTGTACCTCTGCAACTACCAATTTTCATTTAAAAACCTTCCAACATTATAAACCGCTATATGAAGATGGGGTAGAAGAAAAGCATTTGTCTTCAATTCTTCGTCCTTCTCAATGTGAAGCCTCGATTTGTATATCTATATGTTAAAGTATATCTAAACTTCATTTTCATTTGCATGAAGTTTAGATTTTTCGTTTTATGAATGGGCCACACTTTTATTGCGTTGTATCTGGGCAATCACCGCCTTTTGGGTTGCTAATTTTTTAATTTAATATTTTCCTTCTTAGTCTTTGTTGCATTTATTATAGATATTTTTGACAAAATTTTGAAGTCCAATGGTATCAAAGTAAGTGTGGAAATTCATTTAATTTTTTATTTATGAGATAACGATTTTACTTCTAAAAAGTCTTTCCAAATTTGTTTTATAATGTTATAAATTTGATAAATTTTACAATTATTTTAATCTGTTTATATGTGTTGTCTATTTTGTTAGTCAAGTTCTCACTAAATAAACTTTGAAATCTTGGGTTCATAGTACATGGAAAACCCTCATGGTGTTAAACTTGAGGTAGTCTAAACTATGACCAATTATTTTTTGGTTTACGTGTAATAATACAAACCATTGTTGAGCCATTATTGTTTATGGTCTTTGGTTTGTCTATAACACTTTAGTTATGTTCTCTTAGTGGACCTGAGACTTCATTGTATCTAAACATGCCAAACTAAAAAAATTCTATTTGGATTGATTATTTTGGCCTCCCCTTGCCTCTGTGGAGTTTTTTGCATCAATTGATTAAACCTCTAGCACATTTTATAAGGTTCAATCAAGAGTTTTTCTGTGGCCTAGCCTATAAACATGTCTACGTTGAAGTAGATCTCTCAAAGGATCTCAAAAAAACCATTGATATCCAAATAGGTGATAAGAATTTGACATAGAGGTTTTTTATATTAATATTCCCAACATGTGTTTATGTTTCCAGGGCATGGATCATAAAATCTGTGAATCCTTGTTGATGGTCAATTCCAAGCCAAATCCACCACCCTAAAGCCTCTCCTAAGTTGAATAGGAATGCTCAAACATCCTCAAATGAATAAACTATTGTGATTAATAAGAAGTATAACTAGCAATCACATGCAACAAGCAAGGCCCTAGATCTATTTACTATCCCATGGGTGGTTCTTTAATAGTCACAAAGCAACCAACCCCGACTACCCAGTAGGTGGCAACACCTTCCATTGGTCACATCCCGCAAACAACATATTCTTTTTCTAGATCCTAGAACCAAATAACATATTCCCAACCAATGCAACCCCCTATTGAGGCTAAGTAATAAGATGTAGCTTACCATCATGTGGTGTTTAATTTCAAGTTGATATACCACCAAGAGTGTAGTTCATTTCCATTGCTCAAAGATGGAGATTACATGTAAGATAAATAAATGGATTTTCAATTAAGTGAATTCATGAAAGCTAACCATCAATCCTACTTAATAAACACTTTTTTTTAGTTGAGGTAGATGAGGAAACCACTATGTAAACATAGGTTAGTCAATGATTGTGTACTCTTAGAATGTGCAAGGACTTATTGACATGACCCAAAAAAAGATTATAAGTGATATGTATTAGTGTTTTGTTAAGATTAAAATTCTTTGCATATAAGAATTTAATATTTTTGGCTTTTCACACACCCCCATCATTAAAATGACTTAGTTAGATACTATCTGTTAGATGTCAACTCATGAGAATGGATGTGAGGTGTGGTAACAATAATTTCCCCCTCATTATCATCCAATATTGTCTCTTGAGGTTCGGACCCCACTAATCGAGTTTTATGGATTATCTTCAACATTTATTGTTAGATATGTGACAACAAAGTTAAATTTCGGACCATTTTGCGGTGTGGTTTATAGCCCACTTTTATAAGGGGGTGTGGGGGGACAATAACCCCCAACTATTATCATACGAGGTCCCCCCAAAGCAAAAAATTTAAGGAGTCAAACCCCTATTTCTAGGAAGACAAGTTTCACTGAACTCTAGTTTTAGAAAAGAAGTCCTAATGACATTTTTCCACTCTATTTTTAAGAGGAGGAATCCTAAGGATTCTTTGCCAATTAGGTATATTTATCTTTGTGGAGTCTGCATGTAATCTACACTATGAGTTCACATGTAATTTATTTATCTTGGAATTAATAAATCTTGATATCTTGCACTGTGGATGTTTCCTTAGCTTGCTAAGGTTTTACTATGTAAATTGTGTATTTTGTCTCATACATGTTGAAGATTTGTTTGTTTAATTATCTTTGTAATCACATTATGTTATTTTTCCATAGTTGTAGAGTGTGTGGTTTCCTAACATTTATGCCTTCAATGATGTAGTTAAAATGATGATTTTTTGTGTTGTCTAGTTGACTCACTCCCTAACACTAACTAGATCATATGTGGCAACCTCAATTTGATTGAATCCATAAAAGACAAAGAGGTATTACTCCCCATGCAGTGGTACATTGGAAAAATAGAGGCATGCTTTTATATGTGCAATAAACTCATATTATATTATACTAATCACCATTTTGTCTTGTTGCCACCTCACCTTTGTTTACATGGTCCACTTTTCAAGAAGAAAATGAAATAGTGGAAAAAATATTGGATTCAATACTCATTGTGTAGATAAAAATATTTTTATGTTTTATAATAATTTTGGCCACCCCATGAAAATCATCCCATACGTTTTTAATTCAGAACATCTCCCTATCAAGTTTAAAGTTGAATGTTCTACTCCTCAAGTAAGGAATTCCAATACATAATTTGATGGAACCAAAGACTAGCAAAGCAAATATATATCAATAAGCATAGTACTAATAATTTCATGAAACCATAATATTTATTGAATTAATAAATGCATTACATAAAAGTATTTAAATAAACCTTAACTCATAGTTAGAGTTTACATGTACAAAATTAAAAAATAATAAACTACCTAGAGTTAATTGCCCTTGCTATAAATAATAACTTGATTTTCATAAGAAATTTTACATGTAAGTTTGGATGGGTCTAAAATTTTGAATATATTCTATAAATAATAAATTCATGATGTTAGATGATTTTAAACCCAAGTTAACATCCAGTTACAAAGTCATCTGATTTTTGCTATTTTTAGTATGACTAAAAATACTAGAATGCAACTTCGGACACTTAGATGTTATTGTATGGCTCTCCAAGAATCTTGTAATTGACCATAATTGGAGTGAGTTATGGTTGCATTCTTATTTCCTTTATCTTCATTTCTCTTCAAAGGAGAACTCAATCAGGTTAACAAGTCAAAATTTATGGCCTTCAAAAGATAGTTCTCTTCATCATTCTCCTCTAATTGAGTTCAATTCATCTCCTATGAGTTTTATTGATTGTACTCCTACCATTTATTCTTGAAAATTATTTTCAGCTCTTATTATGAAATCCAAGTGTTTCTTCCTAATGTAGTCCTTTTTTTATTGAATACCTGTTGTAAATTCCATGTCTTGTGTTCATCATCTTCTTATCCAGAACCTCTACTATCTTTTTTTTTTTTTTCCTTGGTACAAGTTACTTCCAATCCACTTCTTCATCTTATTTCCCTTCACCAAAATCTTCATGAAAATCATATAAATATAAAACATTAAATACTAGAGAGATATCAAAATTATGTGGTAAACTCACCTCATAATCATTCTCATTGATTTTATTTAAAATTCTACATGGACTAATTTTTGTATACTTTAACTTGTATGTTTCTTTGGGAAATATTTATTTTTCTCAAATAAATCATCACAAAATATCCTTCAAATACCTTTGAACTTCTTGTAACATATATTCTTGATTTATACTTTTCATTACTTTCCTATAACTTTCTTCTTACTTCTTGTAATTGATGTATGTGCTCTGTAAATGCTCTTGCATCATCACCAACTCATTTTACAATTGGTAAATGAACCAAATCTAAAATACCCATATAATTTATCCCATACACAATCTAAAATGGTGATTACCATGTGGATCTATTCACTGAACTATTATAGGCAAACTCAGTTTGTGGTAAATCCAAATCTCATTGTTTGGGTTTCTCTCCAACAATGCATCTTAACAAATTTCCTAAGCTCATGCTTATTATTCTATTTGTCCATTTATTTTTGGGTAGTATGTGCTACTAAATTGTAGTTTAGTTCTCAGTTTATTCCATAAATTCCTCCAAAATTTATTGTGTCCCTATTTGATGTAATGGTTTCTAGAACACCATGTAATCTCATAACATCTTTGAAAAATAGTTCTACAATTCTAGTGGTAGTATTGGTTTTATTACATGCAACAAAATGAACCATCTTAGAAAACCTATCTAAAACAGAAAAAAATTAATTATTACCTCTTTATGTGTTTGACAATGCCAACACAAATATATACTTAAATATGTCTATGGTCCTTTTATGTCCATGGTTTTATCGAAATTGGAAATGGTATCTACAACCTTGTATTTTGTGCATGGTCTCTAGCCACCTAGCATATCCTATATCTTGAAACATACCTTCTCACATATATTTTCACATTTGAAAAAATAATACTTATCCTCCATCAAATATATTATCTTATTCTTAACAAAGTGTCCACCTAAACCACCACTATATAATTCTCTATAATATCATCTCTTAGAAACCTAGTCGGAATACATTTATTTATTTTCCATTAAAGAGATAACCATAATATATATATGACTCATAATAGATAATAATTCTCTCCCCTGTTAATGTATTTTGTCATTTATCAACTATCTTTCTAAAATATGTCTCAGTATCCTATAACCGCTTAACAACTTCAAATCCAACTACTTCAATCAATATAATTATTAACAATGCCACTTACCTGATCAAAGTAATAGTTACCTAATTCTAATTTATTTATTTATGTTTCAAAACAAAATTATATCAATGAAATAAAGATACCCACTTTGCATGTCTACTATTTAAATTCATTTAATTATTTACATACTTCAAGCCCTCATGGTTTATAAATAGGATAAACTCCTTAGGCACTAGGTAATGCCTCTAATGCCTTAATAATTATACAATGGTATAATATTAAACATCATATGTATAATACTTATTTATTAACTCATTCAATTTTTTAGTAAAATATGTTATTGGTCTTCCTTCTTGACTCAAACCAACATCACATCATGTTTGATGTGCATAATAGTGTGTCCCACTTTTTGACATAAAGAAGCCACATACACTTCCATCTTCTCCTCAAAATATATTGTATTTAGGTCATTTACATTAATAAAACAAATGTGCTTTATAATATATATAAAAATATGTAGTGCATATACATTTTATCAAATTTTTAAAAAATCATTAAGTATTTTTTAGGATTTAATATTTAATTATTTAAAAAAAAAATTCTCATTGTCTAGTGTGACACAATATTATAATTTACCATCCCATGCCCAAACATGTGAATCATCACAATGTGCCTCAAACACTTTAATAAACTATGGTAATGCTAAAATAGGTTTTTCTGTAATCTTCTTTTTCTTTAACAATTGAAATATTTCTATGGTTGCCTTTGTCCATACAAATTATTTTCCTCTCATGCAATCTGTTATTAGTAGAATAATAATACCAATTTTTTTAATAATTTTTTTGTCAAACTTTTCTAAACCATGGAAAATTCTTACCTTTATGATGCTATTTGGAATAGGTCATTCAAAAATTGCCTTTACCTTTTCTTCATCCATTATTACACCATCTACTAAAACAAAAAATACAAAACTATTATGCATAAAGTTACACTTCTTCAAATTTGCATAACATTTCTCCTTTCTTGAAAAATTATAGTGTCATTCTCAAATGCCTTAAGTTCTCTTCTTTAATCTTATTGAATATCAAAATGTCAGCAAAATAAAATAGTACAAACTTATCAATGTAATATCATATCACTGCATCACCCTCATAAATATGTTGGGTGCATTAGATAATCTGAATGACATCACTTTACACTCATACAATGCATCCATAGTATTGAATGTTGTTTTTCATTCATCTCCTTCATGAATTTGAATATGATAGTATCCACTCTTTAGATCAGTCTTAGTAAAGTATTTTTGTCTTGCAAGCACATCCATCATATCCTATAAACAAGGTATAGGAAATTTTTATTTTAAGATTATTTTATCAATTTATCTACTATCCACAGACATCCTCCATATCCCATTTTTATTTGGAGTTAAAAATTTGTTGTTACACATGGACTCATACTCTCCCTTGCTACACCCTTTCTTACCAATTCAGTAAGCTGTTTATTCAATTTTGTATGTTATGTTGGAATCATCCTATAAGTTGCCTACTTGGGTAGAGTTGACCCTCAAATCAAATCAATCTGATGTAGAATGTCTCTATTCAATGGTATCCTATTTGGTAGATATTCAAGTATAATATTTGCATATTATTTCAGCACTTTTGCTATATTTTCTAGTATTTTCACCACTTATGTGTCTTATTTATTTGTTATTAATACATAACATTAACCTATCATATTTATGTATTTCATAAATTATTTTGTGGACATCATGTTTTCTACATGCCATTCTTCTTTAAGAGGTAATAAAATTACCTTTGTACCACCTTTCTAGAAATTTTTTGTATTCTTTTTTCCATCATAAATTATTTTTTTATCATATTATCATGGCCTTCTCAATTACACATGGCATTCATCCATTGGAATAACATCACACCATATTTCATTTTTGTAAAGTTTTACTATATAAAACTTCATTAAACACATTTTATCTATTGTAACTCCATTCTCTTTTTTAAACCATGAAATCTAATAAGGATAAGGATGTTTTTCAAATTAAGTCCTAGTTTATCTACCATTTATTTAGAAACCATATTTTAAAAACTATGACCATCTATAATTAATTTTCATATCTTACCTCTTGAAGTGTAACTTGTTCAGAAAATATTTTTACGCACCAATGAATCACTACCTTCTTTATTTTGAATATGTTCTTTCCTTGGAGATATTTTTATTCTCCTTATCCTGAAATTTTATCATATGTATGTTGTTGTAACTTCTATATTATTTTTCTTTTATTTAATCCTCAAAAAAAAATATTCTTAGGTGATCCTCTTTCCTCTTATCTTGTTCATGATAGTGCAAACACTCAAATTCTCTATATCATTATCCACATATATAAAAAACATAAGGTTTGTGTGGACCATTCCATCCTCTACTACCATCATAGAATTTATCTCTATAAAATCCCCTTTCTCTTAATTGATATTGAAACCCTTGTCTATTATCCTATTATCTTTTTGTACCATGGAATGATCCTCATGTAGTGGAAATAAACCCACCTCACCCCTTTACTAGAGGTTATTATCCTAGTTTTGGCCAAGTAGATATTTTAAAAGCTTGTCTATTTTGATTTTCTTCTTCCTTAAAAGTTAATTGATAAAATTCTTCCATGAAAAGTATTATGTGAATATTTAACTCATATTTAATAGGAAAATTCAAACCATTTACATACCTTGTGACCATTTTTTGTTTTGTTAGGCTCCACTTGTATGGAAAGCTTGCAGAACTCATCTGTATATTCTTATATATTATTATCCTTTTGCCTTAAATTAAGGAATCTTATGTATATGTTTTGTGCATAATCTATGGG